>JANJGN010002710.1:0-61447 GCA_026770705.1 Isurus oxyrinchus
ACAGAGGCAAACAGAGAGAAACAGAGGCAAAAAGAGGAAAACTGAGGCAAACAGACTTAAACAGAGGCAAACAGAGGCAAACAGAATTAAACAGAGGCAAACTGAGGCAAACAGGGTTAATTAGAGGCAAACAGAGGCAAACAGACTTAAACAGAGGCAAACAGCGTGAAACAGAGGCAAATAGAATGAAACAGAGGCAAACAGAATGAAACAGAGGCAAACAGAAGCAAAAAGAGCGAAACAGAGGCAAACAGAGTCGAACAGAAGCAAAAAGAGCGAAACAGAGGCAAACAGAGTTGAACAGAGGCAAACAGAGAGAAACAGAGGCAAACAGAGTGAAACAGAGGCAAACAGAGTGAAACAGAGGCAAACAGACTGAAACAGAGGCAAACAGAATTAAACAGAGACAAACAGAGGCAAAAAGAGCGAAACAGAGGCAAACAGTCTTAAACAGAGGCAAACAGACTTAAACAGAGGCAAAAAGAGACATACAGAGGCAAACAGAGGCAACCAGGATTAAACAGAGGCAAACAGACTGAAACAGAGGGAAACAGACTTCAACAGAGGCAAACAGACTTAAACAGAGGCAAACAGAGTGAAACAGAGGCAAACAGAGTGAAACAGAGGCAAACAGAGTGAAACAGGCAAACAGAGTGAAACAGGCAAACAGAGTGAAACAGGCAAACAGAGTGAAACAGAGTGAAACAGAGTGAAACAGAGTGAAACAGAGTGAAACAGAGGCAAACAGACTTAAACAGGGGCAAACAGAGAGAAACAGAGGCAAACAGAGTGAAACAGAGTGAAACAGAGGCAAACAGACTTAAACAGGGGCAAACAGAGTGAAACAGAGGCAAACAGACTTAAACAGAGGCAAACAGACTTCAACAGAGGCAAAAAGAGGCAAACTGAGGCAAACAGACTTAAACCGAGGCAAACAGACTTAAACAGAGGAAAACAGAGGCAAACAGAATTAAAAAGAGGCCAACAGAGGCAAACAGAGTGAAACAGAGGCAAACAGACTTAAACAGATGCAAACAGACTGAAACAGAGGCAACCAGACTTAAACAGAGGCAACCAGACTTAAACAGAGGCAAACAGACTTAAACAGAGGCAAACAGAGGCAAACAGACTTAAACAGAGGCAAACAGACTTAAACAGAGGCAAACAGAGTGAAACAGAGGCACACAGAGAGAAACAGAGGCAAACAGCGTGAAACAGAGGCAAACAGATTGAAACAGAGGCAAACAGAGTGAAACAGAGGCAAACAGAGTGAAACAGAGGCAAACAGAGTGAAACAGAGGCAAACAGAGTGAAACAGAGGCAAACAGAGTGAAACAGAGGCAAACAGAATTAAACAGAGACAAACAGAGGCAAACAGACTGAAACAGAGGCAAACAGACTGAAACAGAGGCAAACAGACTTAAACAGAGGCAAACAGACTTAGACAGAGGCAAACAGACTTAGACAGAGGCAAACAGACTTAGACAGAAGCAAACAGAGAGAAACAGAGGCAAACAGAGAGAAACAGAGGCAAACAGAGTGAAACAGATGCAAACAGAGGCAAACAGACTTAAACAGAGGCAAACAGAGGCAAACAGAATTAAACAGAGGCAAACAGAGGCAAACGGAGGCAAACAGGGTTAAACAGAGGCAAACAGAGGCAAACAGACTTAAACAGAGGCAAACAGACTTAAACAGAGGCAAACAGCGTGAAACAGAGGCAAACAGCGTGAAACAGTGGCAAACAGAATGAAACAGAGGCAAACAGACTTAAACAGAGACAAACAGGCAAAAAGAGCGAAACAGAGGCAAACAGAGTTGAACAGAGGCAAACAGAGAGAAACAGAGGCAAACAGACTTAAACAGAGGCAAACAGACTTAAACAGAGGCAAACAGAGTGAAACAGTGGCAGAGTGAAACAGAGGCAAACAGAGTGAAACAGAGGCAAACAGACTTAAACTGAGGCAAACAGACTAAAACAGAGACAAACAGAGGCAAAAAGAGCGAAACAGAGGGAAACAGAGTGAAACAGAGGCAAACAGAGTGAAACAGAGGCATACAGACTTAAACAGAGGCAAACAGACTTAAACAGAGGCAAACAGAGGCAAACAGAGGCAAACAGAGGCAAACAGAGGCAAACAGAGGCAAACAGAGGCAAACAGGATTAAACAGAGGGAAACAGACTTAAACAGAGGGAAACAGACTTAAACAGAGGCAAACAGAGTGAAACAGAGGCAAACAGAATGAAACAGAGGGAAACAGACTTAAACAGAGGCAAACAGAGTGAAACAGAGGCAAACAGAATGAAACAGAGGGAAACAGACTGAAACAGAGGCAAACAGAGTTAAACAGAGGCAAACAGACTTAAACAGAGGAAAACAGACATAAACAGAGGCAAACAGACTTAAACAGATGCAAACAGACTTAAACAGAGGCAACCAGACTTAAACAGAGGCAACCAGACTTAAACAGAGGCAACCAGACTTAAACAGAGGCAAACAGACTGAAACAGAGGCAAACAGACTGAAACAGAGGCAAACAGACTGAAACAGAGGCAAACAGACTTAAACAGAGGCAAACAGACTTAACCAGAGGCAAACAGACTTAAACAGAGGCAAACAGAGGCAAAAAGAGCGAAACAGAGGCAAACAGAGTGAAACAGAGGCAAACAGAGAGAAACAGAGGCAAACAGCCTTAAACAGAGGCAAACAGACTTAAACAGAGGCAAAATGAAGCAAACAGAGGCAAACAGAGGCAAACAGAGGCAAACAGAGGCAAACAGAGGCAAACAGAGGCAAACAGAGGCAAACAGAATTAAACAGAGGCAAACAGACTTAAACAGAGGCAAACAGAGTGAAACAGAGGCAAACAGAGTGAAACAGAGGCAAACAGAGTGAAACAGAGGCAAACAGAGTGAAACAGAAGCAAACAGACTGAAACAGAGGCAAACAGACTGAAACAGAGGCAAACAGACTGAAACAGTGGCAAACAGACTGAAACAGAGACAAAAAGAGGCAAAAAGAGCGAAACTGAGGCAAACAGACTTAAACAGAGGCAAACAGACTTAAACAGAGGCAAACAGTCTTAAACAGAGGCAAAAAGAGACATACAGAGGCAAACAGAGGCAACCAGGATTAAACAGAGGCAAACAGACTGAAACAGAGGGAAACAGAGGCAAAAAGAGTTAAACAGAGGCAAACAAAGCTAAACAGACATAAACAGAGGCAAACAGAGGCAAAAAGAGTGAAGCAGAGGCAAAAAGAGTGAAACAGAGGCAAACAGAGTGAAACAGAGGCAAACAGAGTGAAACAGAGGCAAACAGAGTGAAACAGAGGCAAACAGACTTAAACAGAGGCAAACAGACTTAAACAGAGGCAAACAGACTGAAACAGAGGCAAACAGCGTGAAACAGTGGCAAACAGAATGAAACAGAGGCAAACAGACTTAAACAGAGACAAACAGGCAAAAAGAGCGAAACAGAGGCAAACAGAGTTGAACAGAGGCAAACAGAGAGAAACAGAGGCAAACAGACTTAAACAGAGGCAAACAGACTTAAACAGAGGCAAACAGAGTGAAACAGTGGCAGAGTGAAACAGAGGCAAACAGAGTGAAACAGAGGCAAACAGACTTAAACTGAGGCAAACAGACTAAAACAGAGACAAACAGAGGCAAAAAGAGCGAAACAGAGGGAAACAGAGTGAAACAGAGGCAAACAGAGTGAAACAGAGGCATACAGACTTAAACAGAGGCAAACAGACTTAAACAGAGGCAAACAGAGGCAAACAGAGGCAAACAGAGGCAAACAGAGGCAAACAGAGGCAAACAGAGGCAAACAGAGGCAAACAGGATTAAACAGAGGGAAACAGACTTAAACAGAGGGAAACAGACTTAAACAGAGGCAAACAGAGTGAAACAGAGGCAAACAGAATGAAACAGAGGGAAACAGACTTAAACAGAGGCAAACAGAGTGAAACAGAGGCAAACAGAATGAAACAGAGGGAAACAGACTGAAACAGAGGCAAACAGAGTTAAACAGAGGCAAACAGACTTAAACAGAGGAAAACAGACATAAACAGAGGCAAACAGACTTAAACAGATGCAAACAGACTTAAACAGAGGCAACCAGACTTAAACAGAGGCAACCAGACTTAAACAGAGGCAACCAGACTTAAACAGAGGCAAACAGACTGAAACAGAGGCAAACAGACTGAAACAGAGGCAAACAGACTGAAACAGAGGCAAACAGACTTAAACAGAGGCAAACAGACTTAACCAGAGGCAAACAGACTTAAACAGAGGCAAACAGAGGCAAAAAGAGCGAAACAGAGGCAAACAGAGTGAAACAGAGGCAAACAGAGAGAAACAGAGGCAAACAGCCTTAAACAGAGGCAAACAGACTTAAACAGAGGCAAAATGAAGCAAACAGAGGCAAACAGAGGCAAACAGAGGCAAACAGAGGCAAACAGAGGCAAACAGAGGCAAACAGAGGCAAACAGAATTAAACAGAGGCAAACAGACTTAAACAGAGGCAAACAGAGTGAAACAGAGGCAAACAGAGTGAAACAGAGGCAAACAGAGTGAAACAGAGGCAAACAGAGTGAAACAGAAGCAAACAGACTGAAACAGAGGCAAACAGACTGAAACAGAGGCAAACAGACTGAAACAGTGGCAAACAGACTGAAACAGAGACAAAAAGAGGCAAAAAGAGCGAAACTGAGGCAAACAGACTTAAACAGAGGCAAACAGACTTAAACAGAGGCAAACAGACTTAAACAGAGGCAAACAGTCTTAAACAGAGGCAAAAAGAGACATACAGAGGCAAACAGAGGCAACCAGGATTAAACAGAGGCAAACAGACTTAAACAGAGGGAAACAGAGGCAAAAAGAGTTAAACAGAGGCAAACAAAGCTAAACAGACATAAACAGAGGCAAACAGAGGCAAAAAGAGTGAAGCAGAGGCAAAAAGAGTGAAACAGAGGCAAACAGAGTGAAACAGAGGCAAACAGAGTGAAACAGAGGCAAACAGAGTGAAACAGAGGCAAACAGAGTGAAACAGAGGCAAACAGACTGAAACAGAGGCAAACAGACTTAAACAGAGGCAAACAGACTTAAACAGAGGCAAACAGACTTAAACAGAGGCAAACAGACTTAAACAGAGGCAAACAGACTTAAACAGAGGCAAACAGAGTGAAACAGACGCAAACAGAGAGAAACAGAGGCAAACAGACTTAAACAGAGGCAAACAGAATGAAACAGAGGCAAACAGAATGAAACAGAGGCAAACAGAATGAAACAGAGGCAAACAGACTGAAACAGAGGCATACAGACTTAAACAGAGGCAAACAGACTTAAACAGAGGCAAACAGACTTAAACAGATTGAAACAGAGGCAAACAGACTGAAACAGAGGCAAATAGACTGAAACAGAGGCAAGTAGACTGAAACAGAGGCATACAGACTTAAACAGAGGCAAACAGACTTAAACAGAGGCAAACAGAGGCAAAAAGAGTGAAACAGAGGCAAACAGAGTGAAACAGAGGCAAACGCAGTGAAACAAAGGCAAACAGATTGAAAGAGAGGCAAACAGACTTAGACAGAGGCAAACAGACTTAAACAGAGGCAAACAGAGGCAAACAGAGGCAAACAGAGGCAAACAGAGGCAAACAGAGGCAAACACAGGCAAACAGAGGCAAGCAGAGGCAAACAGACTGAAACAGAGGCAAACAGACTGAAACAGAGGCAAACAGACTGAGAGAGAGGCAAACAGACTTAGACAGAGGCAAACAGACTTGAACAGAGGCAAACAGAGGCAAACAGAGGCAAACAGACTTAAACAGAGGCAAACAGAGGCAAACAGAGTGAAACAGAGTGAAACAGAGTGAAACAGAGGCAAACAGAGAGAAACAGAGGCAAAAAGAGGAAAACTGAGGCAAACAGACTTAAACAGAGGCAAACAGAGGCAAACAGAATTAAACAGAGGCAAACTGAGGCAAACAGGGTTAATTAGAGGCAAACAGAGGCAAACAGACTTAAACAGAGGCAAACAGCGTGAAACAGAGGCAAACAGACTTAAACAGATACAAACAGACTTAACAGAGGCAAACAGAGGCAAAAAGAGCGAAACAGAGGCAAACAGAGTGAAACAGAGGCAAACAGAGAGAAACAGAGGCAAACAGCCTTAAACAGAGGCAAACAGACTTAAACAGAGGCAAAATGAAGCAAACAGAGGCAAACAGAGGCAAACAGAGGCAAACAGAGGCAAACAGAGGCAAACAGAGTGAAACAGAGGCAAACAGAGTGAAACAGAGGCAAACAGAGTGAAACAGAGGCAAACAGACTGAAACAGAGGCAAACAGACTGAAACAGAGGCAAACAGACTGAAACAGTGGCAAACAGACTGAAACAGAGACAAAAAGAGGCAAAAAGAGCGAAACAGAGGCAAACAGACTTAAACAGAGGCAAACAGACTTAAACAGAGGCAAACAGTCTTAAACAGAGGGAAACAGAGGCAAAAAGAGTTAAACAGAGGCAAACAAAAGCTAAACAGACTTAAACAGAGGCAAACAGAGGCAAAAAGAGTGAAGCAGAGGCTAAAAGAGTGAAACAGAGGCAAACAGAGAGAAACAGAGGCAAACAGAGTGAAACAGAGGCAAACAGCGTGAAACAGAGGCAAACAGAGTGAAACAGAGGCAAACAGAGTGAAACAGAGGCAAACAGAGTGAAACAGAGGCAAACAGAGTGAAACACAGGCAAACAGACTTAAACAGAGGCAAACAGACTTAAACAGAGGCAAACAGACTGAAACAGAGGCAAACAGACTTAAACAGAGGCAAACAGACTTAAACAGAGGCAAACAGAATTAAACAGAGGCAAACAGACTTAAACAGAGGCAAACAGACTTAAACAGAGGCAAACAGAGTGAAACAGACGCAAACAGAGAGAAACAGAGGCCAACAGACTTAAACAGAGGCAAACAGAATGAAACAGAGGCAAACAGAATGAAACAGAGGCAAACAGAATGAAACAGAGGCAAATAAACTGAAACAGAGGCATACAGACTTAAACAGAGGCAAACAGACTTAAACAGAGGCAAACAGACTTAAACAGATTGAAACAGAGGCAAACAGACTGAAACGCAAATAGACTGAAACAGAGGCAAATAGACTGAAACAGAGGCATACAGACTTAAACAGAGGCAAACAGACTTAAACAGAGGCAAACAGAGGCAAAAAGAGTGAAACAGAGGCAAACAGAGTGAAACAGAGGCAAACGCAGTGAAACAAAGGCAAACAGATTGAAACAGAGGCAAACAGACTTAGACAGAGGCAAACAGACTTAAACAGAGGCAAACAGAGGCAAACAGAGGCAAACAGAGGCAAACAGAGGCAAGCAGAGGCAAACAGACTGAAACAGAGGCAAACAGACTGAAACAGAGGCAAACAGACTGAGAGAGGGGGCAAACAGACTTAGACAGAGGCAAACAGACTTAAACAGAGGCAAACAGAGGCAAACAGAGGCAAACAGACTTAAACAGAGGCAAACAGAGGCAAACAGAGTGAAACAGAGTGAAACAGAGTGAAACAGAGGCAAACAGAGAGAAACAGAGGCAAAAAGAGGAAAACTGAGGCAAACAGACTTAAACAGAGGCAAACAGAGGCAAACAGAATTAAACAGAGGCAAACTGAGGCAAACAGGGTTAATTAGAGGCAAACAGAGGCAAACAGACTTAAACAGAGGCAAACAGCGTGAAACAGAGGCAAACAGAATGAAACAGAGGCAAACAGAATGAAAACAGAGGCAAACAGAAGCAAAAAGAGCGAAACAGAGGCAAACAGAGTTGAACAGAAGCAAAAAGAGCGAAACAGAGGCAAACAGAGTTGAACAGAGGCAAACAGAGAGAAACAGAGGCCAAACAGAGTGAAACAGAGGCAAACAGAGTGAAACAGAGGCAAACAGACTGAAACAGAGGCAAACAGAATTAAACAGAGACAAACAGAGGCAAAAAAGAGCGAAACAGAGGCAAACAGTCTTAAACAGAGGCAAACAGACTTAAACAGAGGCAAAAAGAGACATACAGAGGCAAACAGAGGCAACCAGGATTAAACAGAGGCAAACAGACTGAAACAGAGGGAAACAGACTTCAACAGAGGCAAACAGACTTAAACAGAGGCAAAGAGAGTGAAACAGAGGCAAACAGAGTGAAACAGAGGCAAACAGAGTGAAACAGGCAAACAGAGTGAAACAGGCAAACAGAGTGAAACAGGCAAACAGAGTGAAACAGAGTGAAACAGAGTGAAACAGAGTGAAACAGAGGCAAACAGACTTAAACAGGGGCAAACAGAGAGAAACAGAGGCAAACAGAGTGAAACAGAGTGAAACAGAGGCAAACAGACTTAAACAGGGGCAAACAGAGTGAAACAGAGGCAAAAAGACTTAAACAGATGCAAACAGACTGAAACAGAGGCAAACAGACTTAAACAGAGGCAAACAGACTTCAACAGAGGCAAAAAGAGGCAAACTGAGGCAAACAGACTTAAACTGAGGCAAACAGACTTAAACAGAGGAAAACAGAGGCAAACAGAATTAAAAAGAGGCCAACAGAGGCAAACAGAGTGAAACAGAGGCAAACAGACTTAAACAGATGCAAACAGACTGAAACAGAGGCAACCAGACTTAAACAGAGGCAAACAGACTTAAACAGAGGCAAACAGAGGCAAACAGACTTAAACAGAGGCAAACAGACTTAAACAGAGGCAAACAGAGTGAAACAGAGGCACACAGAGAGAAACAGAGGCAAACAGCGTGAAACAGAGGCAAAACAGATTGAAACAGAGGCAAACAGAGTGAAACAGAGGCAAACAGAGTGAAACAGAGGCAAACAGAGTGAAACAGAGGCAAACAGAGTGAAACAGAGGCAAACAGAGTGAAACAGAGGCAAACAGAATTAAACAGAGACAAACAGAGGCAAACAGACTGAAACAGAGGCAAACAGACTGAAACAGAGGCAAACAGACTTAAACAGAGGCAAACAGACTTAGACAGAGGCAAACAGACTTAGACAGAGGCAAACAGACTTAGACAGAAGCAAACAGAGAGAAACAGAGGCAAACAGAGAGAAACAGAGGCAAACAGAGTGAAACAGATGCAAACAGAGGCAAACAGACTTAAACAGAGGCAAACAGAGGCAAACAGAATTAAACAGAGGCAAACAGAGGCAAACGGAGGCAAACAGGGTTAAACAGAGGCAAACAGAGGCAAACAGACTTAAACAGAGGCAAACAGATTTAAACAGAGGCAAACAGCGTGAAACAGAGGCAAACAGCGTGAAACAGTGGCAAACAGAATGAAACAGAGGCAAACAGACTTAAACAGAGACAAACAGGCAAAAAGAGCGAAACAGAGGCAAACAGAGTTGAACAGAGGCAAACAGAGAGAAACAGAGGCAAACAGACTTAAACAGAGGCAAACAGACTTAAACAGAGGCAAACAGAGTGAAACAGTGGCAGAGTGAAACAGAGGCAAACAGAGTGAAACAGAGGCAAACAGACTTAAACTGAGGCAAACAGACTAAAACAGAGACAAACAGAGGCAAAAAAGAGCGAAACAGAGGGAAACAGAGTGAAACAGAGGCAAACAGAGTGAAACAGAGGCATACAGACTTAAACAGAGGCAAACAGACTTAAACAGAGGCAAACAGAGGCAAACAGAGGCAAACAGAGGCAAACAGAGGCAAACAGAGGCAAACAGAGGCAAACAGAGGCAAACAGGATTAAACAGAGGGAAACAGACTTAAACAGAGGGAAACAGATTTAAACAGAGGCAAACAGAGTGAAACAGAGGCAAACAGAATGAAACAGAGGGAAACAGACTGAAACAGAGGCAAACAGAGTTAAACAGAGGCAAACAGACTTAAACAGAGGAAAACAGACATAAACAGAGGCAAACAGACTTAAACAGATGCAAACAGACTTAAACAGAGGCAACCAGACTTAAACAGAGGCAACCAGACTTAAACAGAGGCAACCAGACTTAAACAGAGGCAAACAGACTGAAACAGAGGCAAACAGACTGAAACAGAGGCAAACAGACTGAAACAGAGGCAAACAGACTTAAACAGAGGCAAACAGACTTAACCAGAGGCAAACAGACTTAAACAGAGGCAAACAGAGGCAAAAAGAGCGAAACAGAGGCAAACAGAGTGAAACAGAGGCAAACAGAGAGAAACAGAGGCAAACAGCCTTAAACAGAGGCAAACAGACTTAAACAGAGGCAAAATGAAGCAAACAGAGGCAAACAGAGGCAAACAGAGGCAAACAGAGGCAAACAGAGGCAAACAGAATTAAACAGAGGCAAACAGACTTAAACAGAGGCAAACAGAGTGAAACAGAGGCAAACAGAGTGAAACAGAGGCAAACAGAGTGAAACAGAGGCAAACAGAGTGAAACAGAAGCAAACAGACTGAAACAGAGGCAAACAGACTGAAACAGAGGCAAACAGACTGAAACAGTGGCAAACAGACTGAAACAGAGACAAAAAGAGCAAAAAGAGCGGAATGAGGCAAACAGACTTAAACAGAGGCAAACAGACTTCAACAGAGGCAAACAGACTTAAACAGAGGCAAACAGTCTTAAACAGAGGCAAAAAGAGACATACAGAGGCCAAACAGAGGCAACCAGGATTAAACAGAGGCAAACAGACTGAAACAGAGGGAAACAGAGGCAAAAAGAGTTAAACAGAGGCAAACAAAGCTAAACAGACATAAACAGAGGCAAACAGAGGCAAAAAGAGTGAAGCAGAGGCAAAAAGAGTGAAACAGAGGCAAACAGAGTGAAACAGAGGCAAACAGAGTGAAACAGAGGCAAACAGAGTGAAACAGAGGCAAACAGACTTAAACAGAGGCAAACAGACTTAAACAGAGGCAAACAGACTGAAACAGAGGCAAACAGACTTAAACAGAGGCAAACAGACTTAAACAGAGGCAAACAGACTTAAACAGAGGCAAACAGACTTAAACAGAGGCAAACAGACTTAAACAGAGGCAAACAGAGTGAAACAGACGCAAACAGAGAGAAACAGAGGCAAACAGACTTAAACAGAGGCAAACAGAATGAAACAGAGGCAAACAGAATGAAACAGAGGCAAACAGAGTGAAACAGAAGCAAACAGACTGAAACAGAGGCAAACAGACTGAAACAGAGGCAAACAGACTGAAACAGTGGCAAACAGACTGAAACAGAGACAAAAAGAGGCAAAAAGAGCGGAATGAGGCAAACAGACTTAAACAGAGGCAAACAGACTTCAACAGAGGCAAACAGACTTAAACAGAGGCAAACAGTCTTAAACAGAGGCAAAAAGAGACATACAGAGGCAAACAGAGGCAACCAGGATTAAACAGAGGCAAACAGACTGAAACAGAGGGAAACAGAGGCAAAAAGAGTTAAACAGAGGCAAACAAAGCTAAACAGACATAAACAGAGGCAAACAGAGGCAAAAAGAGTGAAGCAGAGGCAAAAAGAGTGAAACAGAGGCAAACAGAGTGAAACAGAGGCAAACAGAGTGAAACAGAGGCAAACAGAGTGAAACAGAGGCAAACAGACTTAAACAGAGGCAAACAGACTTAAACAGAGGCAAACAGACTGAAACAGAGGCAAACAGACTTAAACAGAGGCAAACAGACTTAAACAGAGGCAAACAGACTTAAACAGAGGCAAACAGACTTAAACAGAGGCAAACAGACTTAAACAGAGGCAAACAGAGTGAAACAGACGCAAACAGAGAGAAACAGAGGCAAACAGACTTAAACAGAGGCAAACAGAATGAAACAGAGGCAAACAGAATGAAACAGAGGCAAACAGAATGAAACAGAGGCAAACAGACTGAAACAGAGGCATACAGACTTAAACAGAGGCAAACAGACTTAAACAGAGGCAAACAGACTTAAACAGATTGAAACAGAGGCAAACAGACTGAAACAGAGGCAAATAGACTGAAACAGAGGCAAATAGACTGAAACAGAGGCATACAGACTTAAACAGAGGCAAACAGACTTAAACAGAGGCAAACAGAGGCAAAAAGAGTGAAACAGAGGCAAACAGAGTGAAACAGAGGCAAACGCAGTGAAACAAAGGCAAACAGATTGAAACAGAGGCAAACAGACTTAGACAGAGGCAAACAGACTTAAACAGAGGCAAACAGAGGCAAACAGAGGCAAACAGAGGCAAACAGAGGCAAACAGAGGCAAACAGAGGCAAACACAGGCAAACAGAGGCAAGCAGAGGCAAACAGACTGAAACAGAGGCAAACAGACTGAAACAGAGGCAAACAGACTGAGAGAGAGGCAAACAGACTTAGACAGAGGCAAACAGACTTGAACAGAGGCAAACAGAGGCAAACAGAGGCAAACAGACTTAAACAGAGGCAAACAGAGGCAAACAGAGTGAAACAGAGTGAAACAGAGTGAAACAGAGGCAAACAGAGAGAAACAGAGGCAAAAAGAGGAAAACTGAGGCAAACAGACTTAAACAGAGGCAAACAGAGGCAAACAGAATTAAACAGAGGCAAACTGAGGCAAACAGGGTTAATTAGAGGCAAACAGAGGCAAACAGACTTAAACAGAGGCAAACAGCGTGAAACAGAGGCAAACAGAATGAAACAGAGGCAAACAGAATGAAACAGAGGCAAACAGAAGCAAAAAGAGCGAAACAGAGGCAAACAGAGTTGAACAGAGGCAAACAGAGAGAAACAGAGGCAAACAGAGAGAAACAGAGGCAAACAGACTTCAACAGAGGCAAAAGACTTAAACAGAGGCAAACAGACTTAAACAGAGGCAAACAGAGTGAAACAGAGGCAAACAGAGTGAAACAGAGGCAAACAGAGTGAAACAGAGGCAAACAGAGTGAAACAGAGGCAAACAGAGTGAAACAGAGGCAAACAGACTTAAACAGAGGCAAACAGACTTAAACAGAGGCAAACAGACTTAAACAGAGGAAAACAGACTTGAACAGACGCAAAATGAAGCAAACAGAGGCAAACAGAGGCAAACAGAGGCAAACAGAGGCAAACAGAGGCAAACAGAGGCAAACAGAGGCAAACAGAGGCAAACAGATCCAAACAGAAGCAAACAGGATTAAACAGAGGCAAACAGAGTGAAACAGAGGCAAACAGAGTGAAACAGAGGGCAAACAGAGTGAAACAGAGGCAAACAGACTGAAACAGAGGCAAACAGACTGAAACAGTGGCAAACAGACTGAAACAGGGACAAAAAGAGGCAAAAAAGAGCGAAACAGAGGCAAACAGACTTAAACAGAGGCAAACAGACTTAAACAGAGGCAAACAGTCTTAAAAAGAGGCAAAAAGAGACATACAGAGGCAAACAGAGGCAACCAGGATTAAACAGAGGCAAACAGACTGAAACAGAGAGAAACAGAGGCAAAAAGAGTTAAACAGAGGCAAACAAAGCTAAACAGACTTAAACAGAGGCAAACAGAGGCAAAAAGAGTGAAGCTGAGGCAAAAAGAGTGAAACAGAGGCAAACAGAGTGAAACAGAGGCAAACAGAGTGAAACAGAGGCAAACAGACTGAAACAGAGGCAAACAGACTTAAACAGAGGCAAACAGACTTAAACAGAGGCAAACAGAGTGAAACAGACGCAAACAGAGAGAAACAGAGGCCAACAGACTTAAACAGAGGCAAACAGATTTAATCAGACTTAAACAGAGGCAAACAGAGTGAAAAAGACTTAAACAAGAGTTGAACACAGTCAAACAGAGTTAAACAGACTTAAACAGAGGCAAACAGAGTAAAACAGTGTTAAACAGAGGCAAACAGAGGTTAAACAGACTGAAACAGACTTTAAACAGAAGCAAACATGGTCAAACAGACTTAAACAGAGGCAAACAGACTTAAACAGAGGCAAACAGACTTAAACAGAGGCAAACAGACTTAAACAGAGGCAAACAGCGTGAAACAGAGGCAACAGCGTGAAACAGAGGCAAACAGAATGAAACAGAGGCAAACAGAATGAAACAGAGGCAAAAGGAGGCAAAAAGAGCGAAACAGAGGCAAACAGAGTTGAACAGAGGCAAACAGAGAGAAACAGAGGCAAACAGAGAGAAACAGAGGCAAACAGACTTAAACAGAGGCAAAAGACTTAAACAGAGGCAAACAGACTTAAACAGAGGCAAACAGAGTGAAACAGAGGCAAACAGAGTGAAACAGAGGCAAACAGAGTGAAACAGAGGCAAACAGACTTAAACAGAGGCAAACAGAGTGAAACAGAGGCAAACAGAGTGAAACAGAGGCAAACAGAGTGAAACAGAGGCAAACAGACTTAAACACAGGCAAAATAAAGCAAACAGAGGCAAACAGAGGCAAACAGAGGCAAACAGAGGCAAACAGAGTGAAACAGAGGCAAACAGACTGAAACAGAGGCAAACAGACTTAAACAGAGGCAAACAGACTTAAACAGAGGCAAACAGACTTAAACACAGGCAAAATAAAGCAAACAGGGGCAAACAGAGGCAAACAGAGGCAAACAGAGGCAAACAGAGGCAAACAGAGGCAAACAGAGTGAAACAGAGGCAAACAGAGTGAAACAGAGGCAAACAGAGTGAAACAGAGGCAAACAGACTGAAACAGAGGCAAACAGACTGAAACAGAGGCAAACAGACTGAAACAGTGGCAAAACAGACTGAAACAGAGACAAAAAGAGGCAAAAAGAGCGAAACAGAGGCAAACAGACTTAAACAGAGGCAAACAGAGGCAAACAGAGGCAAACAGAGGCAAACAGAGTGAAACAGAGGCAAACAGACTGAAACAGAGGCAAACAGACTTAAACAGAGGCAAACAGACTTAAACAGAGGCAAACAGACTTAAACACAGGCAAAATAAAGCAAACAGGGGCAAACAGAGGCAAACAGAGGCAACAAGGCAAACAGAGGCAAACAGAGGCAAACAGAGTGAAACAGAGGCAAACAGAGTGAAACAGAGGCAAACAGAGTGAAACAGAGGCAAACAGACTGAAACAGAGGCAAACAGACTGAAACAGAGGCAAACAGACTGAAACAGTGGCAAACAGACTGAAACAGAGACAAAAAGAGGCAAAAAGAGCGAAACAGAGGCAAACAGACTTAAACAGAGGCAAACAGACTTAAACAGAGGCAAACAGTCTTAAACAGAGGCAAAAAAGAGACATACAGAGGCAAACAGAGGCAACCAGGATTAAACAGAGGCAAACAGACTGAAACAGAGGGAAACAGAGGCAAAAAGAGTAAAACAGAGGCAAACAAAGCTAAACAGACTTAAACAGAGGCAAACAGAGGCAAAAAGAGTGAAGCAGAGGCAAAAAGAGTGAAACAGAGGCAAACAGAGTGAAACAGAGGCGAACAGAGTGAAACAGAGGCAAACAGAGTGAAACAGAGGCAAACAGAGTGAAACAGAGGCAAACAGAGTGAAACAGAGGCAAACAGAGTGAAACAGAGGCAAACAGACTTAACAGAGGCAAAACATTCTGAAACAGAGGCAAACAGACTTAAACAGAGGCAAACAGACTGAAACAGAGGCAAACAGACTTAAACAGAGGCAAACAGACTTAAACACAGGCAAAATAAAGCAAACAGAGGCAAACAGAGGCAAACAGAGGCAAACAGAGGCAAACAGAGTGAAACAGAGGCAAACAGACTGAAACAGAGGCAAACAGACTTAAACAGAGGCAAACAGACTTAAACAGAGGCAAACAGACTTAAACACAGGCAAAATAAAGCAAACAGGGGCAAACAGAGGCAAACAGAGGCAAACAGAGGCAAACAGAGGCAAACAGAGGCCAAACAGAGTGAAACAGAGGCAAACAGAGTGAAACAGAGGCAAACAGAGTGAAACAGAGGCAAACAGACTGAAACAGAGGCAAACAGACTGAAACAGAGGCAAACAGACTGAAACAGTGGCAAACAGACTGAAACAGAGACAAAAAGAGGCAAAAAGAGCGAAACAGAGGCAAACAGACTTAAACAGAGGCAAACAGAGGCAAACAGAGGCAAACAGAGTGAAACAGAGGCAAACAGACTGAAACAGAGGCAAACAGACTTAAACAGAGGCAAACAGACTTAAACAGAGGCAAACAGACTTAAACACAGGCAAAATAAAGCAAACAGGGGCAAACAGAGGCAAACAGAGGCAAACAGAGGCAAACAGAGGCAAACAGAGTGAAACAGAGGCAAACAGAGTGAAACAGAGGCAAACAGAGTGAAACAGAGGCAAACAGACTGAAACAGAGGCAAACAGACTGAAACAGAGGCAAACAGACTGAAACAGTGGCAAACAGACTGAAACAGAGACAAAAAGAGGCAAAAAGAGCGAAACAGAGGCAAACAGACTTAAACAGAGGCAAACAGACTTAAACAGAGGCAAACAGTCCTTAAACAGAGGCAAAAAGAGACATACAGAGGCAAACAGAGGCAACCAGGATTAAACAGAGGGCAAACAGACTGAAACAGAGGGAAACAGAGGCAAAAAGAGTAAAACAGAGGCAAACAAAGCTAAACAGACTTAAACAGAGGCAAACAGAGGCAAAAAGAGTGAAGCAGAGGCAAAAAGAGTGAAACAGAGGCAAACAGAGTGAAACAGAGGCGAACAGAGTGAAACAGAGGCAAACAGAGTGAAACAGAGGCAAACAGAGTGAAACAGAGGCAAACAGAGTGAAAC
The DNA here is from genome assembly GCA_026770705.1 of Isurus oxyrinchus. NCBI lineage: Eukaryota > Metazoa > Chordata > Chondrichthyes > Lamniformes > Lamnidae > Isurus > Isurus oxyrinchus. The sequence goes on from JANJGN010002710.1 coordinate 16,698, forward strand.
AGAGGCAAACAGACTTAAACAGAGGCAAACATTCTGAAACAGAGGCAAACAGACTTAAACAGAGGCAAACAGACTGAAACAGAGGCAAACAGACTTAAACAGAGGCAAACAGACTTAAACAGAGGCAAACAGAGTGAAACAGACGCAAACAGAGAGAAACAGAGGCCAACAGACTTAAAGAGAGGCAAACAGATTTAATCAGACTTAAACAGAGGCAAACAGAGTGAAAAAGACTTAAACAGAGGCAAACAGAGTAAAACAGTGTTAAACAGAGGCAAACAGAGTTAAACAGACTTAAACAGACTTAAACAGAAGCAAACATGGTCAAACAGACTTAAACAGAGGCAAACAGACTTAAACAGAGGCAAACAGAATTGAACAGATGCAAACAAAGGCAAACAGAGTTAAACAGACTTAAACAGAGTTAAACAGACTTAAACAGAGGCAAACAGACGTAAACAGAGGCAAACAGACTGAAACAGAGGCAAACAGACTGAAACAGAGGAAAACAGACTGAAACAGAGGCAAAAAGAATGAAACAGAGGCAAACAGACTGAAACAGAGGCAAAAAGAATGAAACAGAGGCAAACAGACTGAAACAGAGGCATACAGACTGAAACAGAGGCAAACAGACTTAAACAGAGGCAAACAGAGGCAAACAGAGTGAAACAGAGGCAAACAGAGTGAAACAGAGGCAAACAGACTGAAACAGAGGCAAATAGACTGAAACAGAGGCAAATAGACTGAAACAGAGGGCATACAGACTTAAACAGAGGCAAACAGACTTAAACAGAGGCAAACACAGGCAAAAAGAGTGAAACAGAGGCAAACAGAGTGAAACTGAGGCAAACAGAGTGAAACAAAGGCAAACAGAGTGAAACAGAGGCAAACAGACTTAGACAGAGGCAAACAGAGTGAAACAGAGGCAAACAGACTTAGACAGAGGCAAACAGACTTAAACAGAGGCAAACAGAGGCGAACAGAGGCAAACAGAGGCAAACAGAGGCAAACAGAGGCAAACAGAGGCAAACAGAGGCAAACAGACTGAAACAGAGGCAAACAGACTGAAACAGAGGCAAACAGACTGAAACTGAGGCAAACAGAATTAAACAGAGGCAAACAGACTGAGAGAGAGGCAAACAGACTTAAACAGAGGCAAACAGTCTTAAACAGAGGCAAAAAGAGACATACAGAGGCAAACAGAGGCAACCAGGATTAAACAGAGGCAAACAGACTGAAACAGAGGGAAACAGAGGCAAAAAGAGTAAAACAGAGGCAAACAAAGCTAAACAGACTTAAACAGAGGCAAACAGAGGCAAAAAGAGTGAAGCAGAGGCAAAAAGAGTGAAACAGAGGCAAACAGAGTGAAACAGAGGCAAACAGAGTGAAACAGAGGCAAACAGAGTGAAACAGAGGCAAACAGAGTGAAACAGAGGCAAACAGAGTGAAACAGAGGCAAACAGACTTAAACAGAGGCAAACATTCTGAAACAGAGGCAAACAGACTTAAACAGAGGCAAACAGACTGAAACAGAGGCAAACAGACTTAAACAGAGGCAAACAGACTTAAACAGAGGCAAACAGACTTAAACAGAGGCAAACAGAGTGAAACAGACGCAAACAGAGAGAAACAGAGGCCAACAGACTTAAAGAGAGGCAAACAGATTTAATCAGACTTAAACAGAGGCAAACAGAGTGAAAAAGACTTAAACAGAGGCAAACAGAGTAAAACAGTGTTAAACAGAGGCAAACAGAGTTAAACAGACTTAAACAGACTTAAACAGAAGCAAACATGGTCAAACAGACTTAAACAGAGGCAAACAGACTTAAACAGAGGCAAACAGACTTGAACAGATGCAAACAAAGGCAAACAGAGTTAAACAGACTTAAACAGAGTTAAACAGACTTAAACAGAGGCAAACAGACGTAAACAGAGGCAAACAGACTGAAACAGAGGCAAACAGACTGAAACAGAGGAAAACAGACTGAAACAGAGGCAAAAAGAATGAAACAGAGGCAAACAGACTGAAACAGAGGCATACAGACTGAAACAGAGGCAAACAGACTTAAACAGAGGCAAACAGAGCCATAAAGAGTGAAACAGAGGCAAACAGAGTGAAACAGAGGCAAACAGAGTGAAACAGAGGCAAACAGAATTAAACAGAGGCAAACAGACTGAGAGAGAGGCAAACAGACTTAAACAGAGGCAAACAGTCTTAAACAGAGGCAAAAAGAGACATACAGAGGCAAACAGAGGCAACCAGGATTAAACAGAGGCAAACAGACTGAAACAGAGGGAAACAGAGGCAAAAAGAGTAAAACAGAGGCAAACAAAGCTAAACAGACTTAAACAGAGGCAAACAGAGGCAAAAAGAGTGAAGCAGAGGCAAAAAGAGTGAAACAGAGGCAAACAGAGTGAAACAGAGGCAAACAGAGTGAAACAGAGGCAAAAAGAGTTAAACAGAGGCAAACAGAGTGAAACAGAGGCAAACAGAGTGAAACAGAGGCAAACAGAGTGAAACAGAGGCAAACAGACTTAAACAGAGGCAAACATTCTGAAACAGAGGCAAACAGACTTAAACAGAGGCAAACAGACTGAAACAGAGGCAAACAGACTTAAACAGAGGCAAACAGACTTAAACAGAGGCAAACAGACTTAAACAGAGGCAAACAGAGTGAAACAGACGCAAACAGAGAGAAACAGAGGCCAACAGACTTAAAGAGAGGCAAACAGATTTAATCAGACTTAAACAGAGGCAAACAGAGTGAAAAAGACTTAAACAGAGGCAAACAGAGTAAAACAGTGTTAAACAGAGGCAAACAGAGTTAAACAGACTTAAACAGACTTAAACAGAAGCAAACATGGTCAAACAGACTTAAACAGAGGCAAACAGACTTAAACAGAGGCAAACAGACTTGAACAGATGCAAACAAAGGCAAACAGAGTTAAACAGACTTAAACAGAGTTAAACAGACTTAAACAGAGGCAAACAGACGTAAACAGAGGCAAACAGACTGAAACAGAGGCAAACAGACTGAAACAGAGGAAAACAGACTGAAACAGAGGCAAAAAGAATGAAACAGAGGCAAACAGACTGAAACAGAGGCATACAGACTGAAACAGAGGCAAACAGACTTAAACAGAGGCAAACAGAGCCATAAAGAGTGAAACAGAGGCAAACAGAGTGAAACAGAGGCAAACAGAGTGAAACAGAGGCAAACAGACTGAAGCAGAGGCAAATAGACTGAAACAGAGGCAAATAGACTGAAACAGAGGCATACAGACTTAAACAGAGGCAAACAGACTTAAACAGAGGCAAACAGAGGCAAAAAGAGTGAAACAGAGGCAAACAGAGTGAAACTGAGGCAAACAGAGTGAAACAAAGGCAAACAGAGTGAAACAGAGGCAAACAGACTTAGACAGAGGCAAACAGAGTGAAACAGAGGCAAACAGACTTAGACAGAGGCAAACAGACTTAAACAGAGGCAAACAGAGGCAAACAGAGGCAAACAGAGGCAAACAGAGGCAAACAGAGGCAAACAGAGGCAAACAGAGGCAAACAGACTGAAACAGAGGCAAACAGACTGAAACAGAGGCAAACAGACTGAAACAGAGGCAAACAGAATTAAACAGAGGCAAACAGACTGAGAGAGAGGCAAACAGACTTAGACAGAGGCAAACAGACTTAAACAGAGGCAAACAGAGGCAAACAGAGGCAAACAGAGGCAAACAGAGGCAAACAGAGTGAAACAGAGTGAAACATAGTGAAACAGAGGCAAACAGAGGCAAACAGAGGCAAACAGAGAGAAACAGAGGCAAAAAGAGTGAAACAGAGGCAAACAGACTTAAACAGGGGCAAACAGACTTAAACAGAGGCATTAAGAGGAAAACTGAGGCAAACAGACTTAAACAGAGGCAAACAGAGTGAAACAGAGGCAAACAGAGTGAAACAGAGGCAAACAGAGTGAAACAGAGGGAAACAGAGTGAAAGAGGCAAACAGACTTAAACAGAGGCAAACAGACTTAAACAGAGACAAACAGAGGCAAAAAGAGCGAAACAGAGTGAAACAGAGGCAAACAGACTTAAACAGAGGCAAACAGAGGCAAAATGAGGCAAACAGAGGCAAACAGAGGCAAACAGAGGCAAGCAGAGGCAAACAGAGGCAAACAGAGGCAAACAGAGTGAAACAGAGGCAAACAGAGTGAAACAGAGGCAAACAGAGTGAAACAGAGGCAAACAGAGTGAAACAGAGGCAAACAGAATGAAACAGAGGCAAACAGTGAAACAGAGGCAAACAGAGTGAAACAGAGGCAAACAGACTGAAACAGAGGCAAACAGACTGAAACAGAGGCAAACAGAATTAAACAGAGACAAAAAGAGGCAAAAAGAGCGAAACAGAGGCAAACAGACTTAAACAGAGGCAAACAGACTTAAACAGAGGCAAAAAGAGACATACAGAGGCAAACAGAGGCAACCAGGATTAAACAGAGGCAAACAGACTGAAACAGAGGGAAACAGAGGCAAAAAGTGTTAAACAGAGGCAAACAAAGCTAAACAGACTTAAACAGAGGCAAACAGAGGCAAAAAGAGTGAAGCAGAGGCAAAAAGAGTGAAACAGAGGCAAACAGAGAGAAACAGAGGCAAACAGACTTAAACAGAGGCAAACAGAGGCAAACAGAGGCAAACAGAGGCAAACAGAGGCAAACAGAGGCAAGCAGAGGCAAACAGACTGAAATAGAGGCAAACAGACTGAAACAGAGGCAAACAGACTGAGAGAGAGGCAAACAGACTTAGACAGAGGCAAACAGACTTAAACAGAGGCAAACAGAGGCAAACAGAGGCAAACAGACTTAAACAGAGGCAAACAGAGGCAAACAGAGTGAAACAGAGTGAAACAGAGTGAAACAGAGGCAAACAAAGAGAAACAGAGGCAAAAAGAGGAAAACTGAGGCAAACAGACTTAAACAGAGGCAAACAGAGGCAAACAGAATTAAACAGAGGCAAACTGAGGCAAACAGGGTTAATTAGAGGCAAACAGAGGCAAACAGACTTAAACAGAGGCAAACAGCGTGAAACAGAGGCAAACAGAATGAAACAGAGGCAAACAGAAGCAAAAAGAGCGAAACAGAGGCAAACAGAGTTGAACAGAGGCAAACAGAGAGAAACAGAGGCAAACAGAGAGAAACAGAGGCAAACAGACTTAAACAGAGGCAAAAGACTTAAACAGAGGCAAACAGACTTAAACAGAGGCAAACAGAGTGAAACAAGGGCAAACAGAGTGAAACAGAGGCAAACAGACTTAAACAGAGGAAAACAGACTTGAACAGACGCAAAATGAAGCAAACAGAGGCAAACAGAGGCAAACAGAGGCAAACAGAGGCAAACAGAGGAAAACAGAGGAAAACAGAGGCAAACAGAGGCAAACAGAGGCAAACAGAGGCAAACAGATCCAAACAGAGGCAAACAGGATTAAACAGAGGCAAACAGAGTGAAACAGAGTGAAACAGAGGCAAACAGAGTGAAAACAGAGGCAAACAGACTGAAACAGAGGCAAACAGACTGAAACAGTGGCAAACAGACTGAAACAGGGACAAAAAGAGGCAAAAAGAGCGAAACAGAGGCAAACAGACTTAAACAGAGGCAAACAGACTTAAACAGAGGCAAACAGTCTTAAACAGAGGCAAAAAGAGACATACAGAGGCAAACAGAGGCAACCAGGATTAAACAGAGGCAAACAGACTGAAACAGAGAGAAACAGAGGCAAAAAGAGTTAAACAGAGGCAAACAAAGCTAAACAGACTTAAACAGAGGCAAACAGAGGCAAAAAGAGTGAAGCTGAGGCAAAAAGAGTGAAACAGAGGCAAACAGAGTGAAACAGAGGCAAACAGAGTGAAACAGAGGCAAACAGACTGAAACAGAGGCAAACAGACTTAAACAGAGGCAAACAGACTTAAACAGAGGCAAACAGACTTAAACAGAGGCAAACAGAGTGAAACAGACGCAAACAGAGAGAAACAGAGGCCAACAGACTTAAACAGAGGCAAACAGACTTAAACAGAGGCAAACAGAGTGAAACAGACGCAAACAGAGAGAAACAGAGGCCAACAGACTTAAACAGAGGGCAAACAGAGGCAAACAGACATAAACAGAGGCAAACAGACTTAAACAGAGGCAAACAGACTTAAACAGAGGCAAACAGAATTAAACAGACGCAAACAGAATTAAACAGACGCAAACAGAGGCAAACAGAGGCAAACAGAGGCAAACAGAGGCAAACAGAGGCAAACAGAGGCAAACAGAGGCAAACAGATGCAAACAGACATAAACAGACTTAAACAGACTTAAACAGACATAAACAGACTTAAACAGACTTAAACAGAGGCAAACAGACTTAAACAGAGTTAAACAGAGTTAAACAGAGTTACACAGAGTTACACAGAGTTACACAGAGTTACACAGAGGCAAACAGACTTAAACAGAGGCAAACAGACTGAAACAGAGGCAAACAGACTTAAACAGAAGCAAACAGATTTAAACAGAGGCAAACAGAGGCAAACAGAGGCAAACAGAGGCAAACAGAGGCAAACAGAGGCAAACAGAGGCAAACAGAGGCAAACAGACCGAAACAGAGGCAAACAGACTGAAACAGAGGCAAACAGAATTAAAAAGAGGCAAACAGACTGAGAGAGAGGCAAACAGACTTAGACAGAGGCAAACAGACTTAAACAGAGGCAAACAGAGGCAAACAGAGGCAAACAGAGTGCAACAGAGTGAAACATAGTGAAACAGATTGAAACAGAGGCAAACAGAGAGAAACAGAGACAAAAAGAGTGAAACAGAGGCAAACAGACTTAAACAGGGGCAAACAGACTTAAACAGAGGCATTAAGAGGAAAACTGAGGCAAACAGACTTAAACAGAGGCAAACAGAGTGAAACAGAGGCAAACAGAGTGAAACAGAGGCAAACAGAGTGAAACAGAGGCAAACAGACTTAAACAGAGGCAAACAGACTTAAACAGAGGCAAAATGAGGCAAACAGAGGCAAACAGAGGCAAACAGAGGCAAACAGAGGCAAACAGAGGCAAACAGGATTAAACAGGCAAACAGAGTGAAACAGAGGCAAACAGAGTGAAACAGAGGCAAACAGAGTGAAACAGAGGTAAACAGAGTGAAACAGAGGCAAACAGAATTAAACAGAGGCAAACAGAGTGAAACAGAGGCAAACAGAGTGAAACAGAGGCAAACAGACTGAAACAGAGGCAAACAGACTGAAACAGAGGCAAACAGAATTAAACAGAGACAAAAAGAGGCAAAAAGAGCGAAACAGAGGCAAACAGAATTAAACAGAGGCAAACAGACTTAAACAGAGGCAAACAGTCTTAAACAGAGGCAAAAAGAGACATACAGAGGCAAACAAAGGCAACCAGGATTAAACAGAGGCAAACAGACTGAAACAGAGGGAAACAGAGGCAAAAAGAGTTAAATAGAGGCAAACAAAGCTGAACAGACTTAAACAGAGGCAAACAGAGGCAAAAAGAGTGAAGCAGAGGCAAAAAGAGTGAAACAGAGGCAAACAGAGAGAAACAGAGGCAAACAGAGTGAAACAGAGGCAAACAGAGTGAAACAGAGGCAAACAGAGTGAAACAGAGGCAAACAGAGTGAAACAGAGGCAAACAGAGTGAAAACAGAGAGAAACAGACTTAAACAGAGGCAAACAGACTTAAACAGAGCAAACAGACTTAAACAGAGGCAAACAGACTTAAACAGAGGCAAACAGAGTGAAACAGACGCAAACAGAGTGAAACAGAGGCAAACAGACTTAAACAGAGGCAAACAGATTTAATCAGACTTAAACAGAGGCAAACAGAGTGAAAAAGACTTAAACAGAGTTGAACAGAGTCAAACAGAGTTAAACAGACTTAAACAGAGGCAAACAGAGTAAAACAGTGTTAAACAGAGGCAAACAGAGTTAAACAGACTTAAACAGACTTAAACAGAAGCAAACATGATCAAACAGACTTAAACAGAGGCAAACAGACTTAAACAGAGGCAAACAGACTTGAACAGATGCAAACAAAGGCAAACAGAGTTAAACAGACTTAAACAGAGGCAAACAGACGTAAACAGAGGCAAACAGACTTAAACAGAGGCAAACAGACTTAAACAGAGGCAAACAGACTTAAACAGAGGCAAACAGACTGAAACAGAGGCAAACAGACTTAAACAGAGGCAAACAGACTTAAACAGAGGCAAACAGACTTAAACAGAGGCAAACAGACTTAAACAGAGGCAAACAGACTTAAACAGAGGCAAACAGAGTTACACAGAGGCAAACAGAGTTACACAGAGGCAAACAGAGTTACACAGAGGCAAACAGAGTTACACAGAGGCAAACAGAGTTACACAGAGGCAAACAGAGTTAAACAGAGTTAAACAGAGTTAAACAGATTTAAACAGAGGCAAACAGTGTTCAACAGAGGCAAACAGTGTTAAACAGAGGCAAACAGTGTTAAACAGAGGCAAACAGTGCTAATCTGAGGCAAACAGTGCTAATCTGAGGCAAACAGTGCTAATCTGAGGCAAACAGTGCTAATCTGAGGCAAACAGTGCTAATCTGAGGCAAACAGTGCTAAACTGAGGCAAACAGTGCTAAACTGAGGCAAACAGTGCTAAACAGAGGCAAACAGTGCTAAACAGAGGCAAACAGTGCTAAACAGAGGCAAACAGTGTTACACAGAGGCAAACAGTGTTACACAGAGGCAAACAGTGTTACACAGAGGCAAACGGAGGTAAACAGTGTTAAACAAAGGAAAACAGTGTTAAACAGTGTTAATCAATGTTAAGCAGAAGGAAAGCAGAGGCAAACAGAGGCAAACAGAGGCAAACAGGGGCAAACAGAGGCAAACAGAGGCAAACAGAGGCAAACAGAGGCAAACAGAGGCAAACAGAGGCAAACAGAGGCAAACAGAGGCAAACAGAGGCAAACAGACATAAACAGACATAAACAGAGGCAAACAGAGGCAAACAGACATAAACAGAGGCAAACAGACTTAAACAGAGGCAAACAGAACTAAACAGACGCAAACAGACGCAAACAGAGGCAAACAGAGGCAAACAGAGGCAAACAGAGGCAAACAGAGGCAAACAGAGGCAAACAGATGCAAACAGATGCAAACAGACATAAACAGACTTAAACAGACTTAAACAGACATAAACAGACTTAAACAGACTTAAACAGACTTAAACAGACTTAAACAGACTTAAACAGAGTTAAACAGAGTTACACAGAGTTACACAGAGTTACACAGAGGCAAACAGACTTAAACAGAGGCAAACAGACTGAAACAGAGGCAAACAGACTTAAACAGATTTAAACAGATTTAAACAGAGGCAAACAGAGGCAAAAAGAGGCAAACAGAGGCAAACAGAGTGAAACAGAGGCAAACAGACTGAAACAGAGGCAAACAGACTTAAACAGATTTAAACAGATTTAAACAGAGGCAAACAGAGGCAAACAGAGGCAAACAGAGGCAAACAGAGGCAAACAGAGGCAAACAGAGGCAAGCAGACATAAACAGAGGCAAACAGAGGCAAACAGAGGCAAACAGACATAAACAGAGGCAAACAGACTTAAACAGAGGCAAACAGAATTAAACAGACGCAAACAGACGCAAACAGAGGCAAACAGAGGCAAACAGAGGCAAACAGAGGCAAACAGAGGCAAACAGAGGCAAACAGATGCAAACAGATGCAAACAGACATAAACAGACTTAAACAGAATTAAACAGACATAAACAGACTTAAACAGACTTAAACAGACTTAAACAGACTTAAACAGAGTTAAACAGAGTTACACAGAGTTACACAGAGTTACACAGATTTACACAGAGTTACACAGAGGCAAACAGACCTAAACAGAGGCAAACAGACTGAAACAGAGGCAAACAGACTTAAACAGAGGCAAACAGAGGCAAACAGACATAAACAGAGGCAAACAGACTTAAACAGAGGCAAACAGACTTAAACAGAGGCAAACAGAATTAAACAGACGCAAACAGAATTAGAACAGACGCAAACAGAGGCAAACAGAGGCAAACAGAGGCAAACAGAGGCAAACAGAGGCAAACAGATGCAAACAGACATAAACAGACTTAAACAGACTTAAACAGACATAAACAGACTTAAACAGACTTAAACAGAGGCAAACAGACTTAAACAGAGGCAAACAGACTGAAACAGAGGCAAACAGACTTAAACAGAAGCAAACAGATTTAAACAGAGGCAAACAGAGGCAAACAGAGGCAAACAGAGGCAAACAGAGGCAAACAGAGGCAAACAGAGGCAAACAGAGGCAAACAGACCGAAACAGAGGCAAACAGACTGAAACAGAGGCAAACAGAATTAAACAGAGGCAAACAGACTGAGAGAGAGGCAAACAGACTTAGACAGAGGCAAACAGACTTAAACAGAGGCAAACAGAGGCAAACAGAGGCAAACAGAGGCAAACAGAGTGAAACATAGTGGAACAGAGTGAAACAGAGGCAAACAGAGAGAAACAGAGGCAAAAAGAGTGAAACAGAGGCAAACAGACTTAAACAGGGGCAAACAGACTTAAACAGAGGCATTAAGAGGAAAACTGAGGCAAACAGACTTAAACAGAGGCAAACAGACTGAAACAGAGGCAAACAGAGTGAAACAGAGGCAAACAGAGTGAAACAGAGGCAAACAGAGTGAAACAGAGGCAAACAGAGTGAAACAGAGGGAAACAGAGTGAAACAGAGGGCAAACAGACTTAAACAGAGGCAAACAGACTTAAACAGAGACAAAACAGAGGCAAAAAGAGCGAAACAGAGGGAAACAGAGTGAAACAGAGGCAAACAGAGTGAAACAGAGGCAAACAGACTTAAACAGAGGCAAACAGACTTAAACAGAGGCAAAATGAGGCAAACAGAGGCAAACAGAGGCAAACAGAGGCAAACAGAGGCAAACAGAGGCAAACAGATTAAACAGGCAAACAGAGTGAAACAGAGGCAAACAGAGTGAAACAGAGGCAAACAGAGTGAAACAGAGGCAAACAGACTTAAACAGGGGCAAACAGAGTGAAACAGAGGCAAACAGACTTAAACAGAGGCAAACAGACTTAAACAGAAGCAAACAGACTTAAACAGAGGCAAACAGACTTAAACAGAGGCAAATAGACTTAAACAGAGGCAAACAGAGTTACACAGAGGCAAACAGAGTTACACAGAGGCAAACAGAGTTACACAGAGGCAAACAGAGTTACACAGAGGCAAACAGAGTTACACAGAGGCAAACAGAGTTAAACAGAGTTAAACAGAGGCAAACAGATTTAAACAGGAGGGCAAACAGTGTTCAACAGAGGCAAACAGTGTTAAACAGAGGCAAACAGTGTTAAACAGAGGCAAACAGTGCTAATCTGAGGCAAACAGTGCTAATCTGAGGCAAACAGTGCTAATCTGAGGCAAACAGTGCTAATCTGAGGCAAACAGTGCTAATCTGAGGCAAACAGTGCTAATCTGAGGCAAACAGTGCTAAACTGAGGCAAACAGTGCTAAACCTGAGGCAAACAGTGCTAAACAGAGGCAAACAGTGCTAAACAGAGGCAAACAGTGCTAAACAGAGGCAAACAGTGTTACACAGAGGCAAACAGTGTTACACAGAGGCAAACAGTGTTACACAGAGGCAAACGGAGGTAAACAGTGTTAAACAAAGGAAAACAGTGTTAAACAGTGTTAATCAATGTTAAGCAGAAGGAAAGCAGAGGCAAACAGAGGCAAACAGAGGCAAACAGGGGCAAACAGAGGCAAACAGACTTAAACAGAGGGCAAACAGAGGCAAACAGAGGCAAACAGAGGCAAACAGACATAAACAGAGGCAAACAGAGGCAAACAGAGGCAAACAGAGGCAAACAGAGGCAAACAGACATAAACAGAGGCAAACAGACTTAAACAGAGGCAAACAGAATTAAACAGACGCAAACAGACGCAAACAGAGGCAAACAGAGGCAAACAGAGGCAAACAGAGGCAAACAGAGGCAAACAGAGGCAAACAGAGGCAAACAGATGCAAACAGATGCAAACAGACATAAACAGACTTAAACAGACTTAAACAGACATAAACAGAATTAAAACAGACTTAAACCAGACTTAAACAGACTTAAACAGACTTAAACAGAGTTAAACAGAGTTACACAGAGTTACACAGAGTTACACAGAGGCAAACAGACTTAAACAGAGGCAAACAGACTGAAACAGAGGCAAACAGACTTAAACAGATTAAACAGATTTAAACAGAGGCAAACAGAGGCAAACAGAGGCAAACAGAGGCAAACAGAGGCAAACAGAGGCAAACAGAGGCAAACAGACATAAACAGAGGCAAACAGAGGCAAACAGAGGCAAACAGACATAAACAGAGGCAAACAGACTTAAACAGAGGCAAACAGAATTAAACAGACGCAAACAGACGCAAACAGAGGCAAACAGAGGCAAACAGAGGCAAACAGAGGCAAACAGAGGCAAACAGAGGCAAACAGATGCAAACAGATGCAAACAGACATAAACAGACTTAAACAGACTTAAACAGACATAAACAGACTTAAACAGACTTAAACAGACTTAAACAGACTTAAACAGACTTAAACAGACTTAAACAGAGTTAAACAGAGTTACACAGAGTTACACAGAGTTACACACAGTTACACAGAGTTACACAGAGTTACACAGAGGCAAACAGACTTAAAACAGAGGCAAACAGACTGAAACAGAGGCAAACAGAATTAAACAGATTTAAACAGATTTAAACAGAGGCAAACAGAGGCAAACAGAGGCAAACAGAGGCAAACAGAGGCAAGCAGAGGCAAACAGACATAAACAGATGCAAACAGAGGCAAACAGACATAAACAGACATAAATAGACATAAACAGAGGCAAACAGACTTAAACAGAGGCAAACAGAGTGAAACAGAGGTAAACAGACTTAAACAGAGGCAAACAGACTGAAACAGAGGCAAGCAGACTTAAACAGAGGCAAACAGAGGCAACAGAATTAAACAGAGGCAAACAGACTTAAACAGAGGCAAACAGAGTGAAACAGAGGCAAACAGAGTGAAACAGAGTGAAACAGAGTGAAACAGAGGCATTAAGATGAAAACAGAGGCAAACAGAGGCAAACAGAATTAAACAGAGGCAAACAGAGGCAAACGGAGGCAAACATGGTTAAACAGAGGCAAACAGAGGCAATCAGAGGCAAACAGAGGCAAACAGACTGAAGCAGAGGCAAACAGATTGAAACAGAGGCAAACAGACTGAAACAGAGGCAAACAGACTGAAACAGAGGCATACAGACTTAAACAGAGGCAAATAGACTTAAACAGAGGGAAACAGAGGGAAACAGAGGGAAACAGAGGGAAACAGCCTGAAACACAGGCAAACAGACTGAAACAGAGGCATAAAGACTTAAACAGAGGCGAATAGACTTAAACAGAGGCAAACCAGAGGCAAAAAGAGTGAAACAGAGGCAAACAGAGTGAAACAGAGGCAAACAGAGTGAAGCAGAGGCAAACAGAGGGAAACAGAGGCAAACAGAGTGAAACAGAGGCAAACAGAGTGAAACAGAGGCAAACAGAGTGAAACAGAGGCAAAACAGACTTAAACAGAGGCAAACAGACTTAGACAGAGGCAAACAGACTTAAACAGAGGAAAACAGACTTAAACAGAGGCAAACAGAGGCAAACAGACTTAAACAGGTGCAAACAGAGTGAAACAGAGGCATTAAGAGGAAAACTGAGGCAAACAGGACTTAATCAGAGGCAAACAGAGGCAAACAGAATTAAACAGAGGCAAACAGAGGCAAACGGAGGCAAACAGGGTTAAACAGAGGCAAACAGAGGCAAACAGACTTAAACAGAGTAAAACAGAGTGAAACAGAGGCAAACAGAGTGAAACAGAGGCAAAAAGAGTGAAAGAGAGGCAAACAGAATGAAACAGAGGGGAAACAGACGAAACAGAGGCAAACAGACTGAAACAGAGGCATACAGACTTAAACAGAGGCAAACAGACTTAAACAGAGGCAAACAGAGTGAAACAGAGTGAAACAGAGGCATTAAGAGGAAAACTGAGGCAAACAGAGGCAAACAGAATTAAACAGAGGCAAACAGAGGCAACCAGAGGCAAACGGAGGCAAACGGAGGCAAACGGAGGCAAACGGAGGCAAACAGGGTTTAAACAGAGGCAAACAGAGGCAAACAGACTTAACAGAGTTAAACAGAGTGAAACAGAGGCATAAAGAGTGAATCAGAGGCAAAAAGAGTGAAACAGAGGCTAACAGAATGAAACAGAGGCAAACAGACTGAAGCAGAGGCAAACAGACTGAAACAGAGGCAAACAGACTGAAACAGAGGCAAACAGACTGAAACAGAGGCATACAGACTTAAACAGAGGCAAATAGACTTAAACAGAGGCAAACAGAGGCAAACAGAGTGAAACAGAGGGAAACAGAGGCAAAAGGACTGAAACACAGGCAAACAGACTGAAACAGAGGCATAAAGACTTAAACAGAGGCGAATAGACTTAAACAGAGGCAAACAGAGGCAAAAAGAGTGAAACAGAGGCAAACAGAGCGAAACAGAGGCAAACAGAGTGAAGCAGAGGCAAACAGAGGGAAACAGAGGCAAACAGAGGGAAACAGAGCCAAACAGAGGGAAACAGTGGCAAACAGATTGAAACAGAGGCAAACAGACTTAAACAGAGGCAAACAGACTTAGACAGAGGCAAACAGACTTAAACAGAGGCAAACAGACTTAAACAGAGGCAAACAGAGGCAAACAGAGGCAAACAGAGGCAAACAGAGGCAAGCAGAGGCAAACAGAGTGAAACAGAGGCAAACAGAGAGAAACAGAGGCAAACAGAGTGAAACAGGGGCAAACAGAGTGAAACAGAGGCAAACAGACTGAAACTGAGGCAAGCAGACTTAAACAGAGGCAAACAGAGTTACACAGAGGCAAACAGAGTTACACAGAGGCAAACAGAGTTACACAGAGGCAAACAGAGTTACACAGAGGCAAACAGAGTTAAACAGAGTTAAACAGAGGCAAACAGATTTAAACAGAGGCAAACAGTGTTCAACAGAGGCAAACAGTGTTAAACAGAGGCAAACAGTGTTAAACAGAGGCAAACAGTGCTAATCTGAGGCAAACAGTGCTAATCTGAGGCATACAGTGCTAATCTGAGGCAAACAGTGCTAATCTGAGGCAAACAGTGCTAATCTGAGGCAAACAGTGCTAATCTGAGGCAAACAGTGCTAATCTGAGGCAAACAGTGCTAATCTGAGGCAAACAGTGCTAAACTGAGGCAAACAGTGTTAAACAGAGGCAAAACAGTGCTAAACAGAGGCAAACAGTGCTAAACAGAGGCAAACAGTGTTACACAGAGGCAAACAGTGTTACACAGAGGCAAACAGTGTTACACAGAGGCAAACGGAGGTAAACAGGTGTTAAACAAAGGAAAACAGTGTTAAACAGTGTTAATCAATGTTAAGCAGAAGGAAAGCAGAGGCAAACAGAGGCAAACAGAGGCAAACAGGGGCAAACAGAGGCAAACAGAGGCAAACAGAGGCAAACAGAGGCAAACAGAGGCAAACAGAGGCAAACAGAGGCAAACAGACATAAACAGAGGCAAACAGAGGCAAACAGAGGCAAACAGACATAAACAGAGGCAAACAGACTTAAACAGAGGCAAACAGAATTAAACAGACGCAAACAGACGCAAACAGAGGCAAACAGAGTGAAACAGAGGCAAACAGAGGCAAACAGAGGCAAACAGAGGCAAACAGAGGCAAACAGAGGCAAACAGATGCAAACAGATGCAAACAGACATAAACAGACTTAAACAGACATAAACAGACTTAAACAGACTTAAACAGACTTAAACAGACTTAAACAGAGTTACACAGAGTTACACAGAGTTACACAGAGTTACACAGAGTTACACAGAGGCAAACAGACTTAAACAGAGGCAAACAGACTGAAACAGAGGCAAACAGACTTAAACAGATTTAAACAGAGGCAAACAGAGGCAAACAGAGGCAAACAGAGGCAAACAGAGGCAAACAGAGGCAAACAGAGGCAAACAGAGGCAAACAGAGGCAAACAGACATAAACAGAGGCAAACAGAGGCAAACAGAGGCAAACAGACATAAACAGAGGCAAGCAGACTTAAACAGAGGCAAACAGAATTAAACAGACGCAAACAGAGGCAAACAGAGGCAAACAGAGGCAAACAGAGGCAAACAGAGGCAAACAGAGGCAAACAGATGCAAACAGACTTAAACAGACATAAACAGACTTAAACAGACTTAAACAGACATAAACAGACTTAAACAGACTTAAACAGACTTAAACAGACTTAAACAGACTTAAACAGAGTTAAACAGAGTTACACAGAGTTACACAGAGTTACACAGAGTTACACAGATTTACACAGAGTTACACAGAGGCAAACAGACTTAAACAGAGGCAAACAGACTGAAACAGAGGCAAACAGACTTAAACAGATTTAAACAGATTTAAACAGAGGCAAACAGAGGCAAACAGAGGCAAACAGAGGCAAACAGAGGCAAACAGAGGCAAACAGAGGCAAACAGAGGCAAACAGATGCAAACAGATGCAAACAGACATAAACAGACTTAACAGACTTAAACAGACATAAACAGACTTAAACAGACTTAAACAGACTTAAACAGACTTAAACAGACTTAAACAGAGTTACACAGAGTTACACAGAGTTACACAGAGTTACACAGAGTTACACAGAGGCAAACAGACTTAAACAGAGGCAAACAGACTGAAACAGAGGCAAACAGACTTAAACAGATTTAAACAGATTTAAACAGAGGCAAACAGAGGCAAACAGAGGCAAACAGAGGCAAACAGAGGCAAACAGAGGCAAACAGAGGCAAACAGAGGCAAACAGACATAAACAGAGGCAAACAGAGGCAAACAGAGGCAAACAGACATAAACAGAGGCAAGCAGACTTAAACAGAGGCAAACAGAATTAAACAGACGCAAACAGAGGCAAACAGAGGCAAACAGAGGCAAACAGAGGCAAACAGAGGCAAACAGAGGCAAACAGATGCAAACAGATGCAAACAGACATAAACAGACTTAAACAGACTTAAACAGACATAAACAGACTTAAACAGACTTAAACAGACTTAAACAGACTTAAACAGACTTAAACAGAGTTAAACAGAGTTACACAGAGTTACACAGAGTTACACAGAGTTACACAGATTTACACAGAGTTACACAGAGGCAAACAGACTTAAACAGAGGCAAACAGACTGAAACAGAGGCAAACAGACTGAAACAGAGGCAAACAGACTTAAACAGATTTAAACAGATTTAAACAGAGGCAAACAGAGGCAAACAGAGGCAAACAGAGGCAAACAGAGGCAAACAGACATAAACAGATGCAAACAGAGGCAAACAGACATAAACAGACATAAATAGACATAAACAGAGGCAAACAGACTTAAACAGAGGCAAACAGAGTGAAACAGAGGCACACAGACTTAAACAGAGGCAAACAGACTGAAACAGAGGC
This sequence comes from Isurus oxyrinchus, assembly GCA_026770705.1. Lineage (NCBI taxonomy): Eukaryota > Metazoa > Chordata > Chondrichthyes > Lamniformes > Lamnidae > Isurus > Isurus oxyrinchus. The sequence continues at coordinate 34,322 of JANJGN010002710.1, forward strand.
AAGCAGACTTAAACAGAGGCAAACAGAGGCAAACAGAATTAACAGAGGCAAACAGACTTAAACAGAGGCAAACAGAGTGAAACAGAGTGAAACAGAGGCAAACAGAGGCAAACAGAAGCAAACAGAGGCAAACAGAGGCAAACAGAGGCAAACAGAGGCAAACAGAGGCAAACAGATGCAAACAGATGCAAACAGACATAAACAGACTTAAACAGACTTAAACAGACATAAACAGACTTAAACAGACTTAAACAGACTTAAACAGACTTAAACAGACTTAAACAGAGTTACACAGAGTTACACAGAGTTACACAGAGTTACACAGAGTTACACAGAGGCAAACAGACTTAAACAGAGGCAAACAGACTGAAACAGAGCAAAGAGACTTAAACAGATTTAAACAGATTTAAACAGAGGCAAACAGAGGCAAACAGAGGCAAACAGAGGCAAACAGAGGCAAACAGAGGCAAACAGAGGCAAACAGACATAAACAGAGGCAAACAGAGGCAAACAGAGGCAAACAGACATAAACAGAGGCAAGCAGACTTAAACAGAGGCAAACAGAATTAAACAGACGCAAACAGAGGCAAACAGAGGCAAACAGAGGCAAACAGAGGCAAAACAGAGGCAAACAGAGGCAAACAGAGGCAAACAGATGCAAACAGATGCAAACAGACATAAACAGACTTAAACAGACTTAAACAGACATAAACAGACTTAAACAGACTTAAACAGACTTAAACAGACTTAAACAGACTTAAACAGAGTTAAACAGAGTTACACAGAGTTACACAGAGTTACACAGATTTACACAGAGTTACACAGAGGCAAACAGACTTAAACAGAGGCAAACAGACTGAAACAGAGGCAAACAGACTGAAACAGAGGCAAACAGACCTTAAACAGATTTAAACAGATTTAAACAGAGGCAAACAGAGGCAAACAGAGGCAAACAGAGGCAAACAGAGGCAAACAGACATAAACAGATGCAAACAGAGGCAAACAGACATAAACAGACATAAATAGACATAAACAGAGGCAAACAGACTTAAACAGAGGCAAACAGAGTGAAACAGAGGCAAACAGAGTGAAACAGAGGCAAACAGAGTGAAACAGAGGCAAACAGAGTGAAACAGAGGCAAACAGACTTAAAAAGAGGCAAACAGAATTAAACAGAATCAAACAGTGGCAAAAAAGAGTGAAACAGAGGCAAACAGAGTGATACAGAGGCAAACAGAGTGAAACAGTGGCAAACAGACTTAAACAGAGGCACACAGAGGCAAACAGACATAAACAGAGTTAAACAGCGTGAAACAGAGGCATAAAGAGTGAATCAGAGGCAAAAAGAGTGAAACAGAGGCAAACAGAATGAAACAGAGGCAAACAGACTGAAGCAGAGGCAATCAGAGTGAAACAGAGGCAAACAGAGTGAAACAGAGGCAAACAGAGTGAAACAGAGGCAAACAGACTTAGACAGAGGCAAACAGACTTAAACAGAGGCAAACAGACTTAAACAGAGGCAAACAGAGGCAAACAGAGGCAAACAGACTTAAACAGAGGCAAACAGAGGCAAACAGAGAAAAAACAGAGGCAAACAGAGGCAAACAGAGTGGAAACAGAGGCAAACAGAGAGAAACAGAGGCAAACAGAGTGAAACAGAGTGAAACAGAGGCAAACAGACTTAAACAGAGGCAAACAGACTTAAACAGAGGCAAACAGACTTAAACAGAGGCAAAAAGAGGCAAACAGGATTAAACAGAGGAAAGCAGAGTGAAACAGAGGCAAACAGAGTGAAAGAGAGGCAAACAGAGTGAAACAGAGGCAAACAGACTTAAACGGAGGCAAACAGAATTAAACAGAGACAAACAGTGGCAAAAAGAGCGAAACAGAGGCAAACAGAGTGAAACAGAGGCAAACAGACTTAAACAGAGGCAAACAGACTTAAACAGAGGCAAACAGACTTAAACAGAGGCAAACAGACTTAAACAGAGGCAAACAGACTTAAACAGAGGCAAACAGATGCAAACAGAGGCAAAACAGATGCAAACAGAGGCAAACAGAGGCAACCAGACTTAAACAGAGGCAAACAGACTTAAACAGAGGCAAACAGACTTAAACAGAGGCAAACAGACTTAAACAGAGGCAAACAGACTTAAACAGTGGCAAAGAGACTTAAACGGAGGCAAAAAGAGGCAAACAGAGGCAAACAGAGGCAAACAGGATTAAACAGAGGCAAACAGAGTAAAACAGAGGCAAACAGACTTAAACAGAGGCAAACAGACTTAGACAGAGGCAAACAGACTTAAACAGAGGCAAACAGAGGCAAACAGAGGCAAACAGAGGCAAACAGAGGCAAACAGAGGCAAACAGAGGCAAACAGAGGCAAACAGAGGCAAAACAGACTTAAACAGAGGCAAACAGAGTGCAACAGAGGCAAACAGAGAGAAACAGAGGCAAACAGAGAGAAACAGAGGCAAACAGAGTGAAACAGAGGCAAACAGACTTAAACAGGGGCAAACAGAGTGAAACAGAGGCAAACAGAATGAAACAGAGGCAAACAGACTGAAGCAGAGGCAAGCAGACTGAAACAGAGGCAGACAGAATGAAACAGAGGCATACAGAATTAAACAGAGGCAAACAGACTTAAACAGAGGCAAACAGAGGCAAACAGAGTGAAACAGAGGCAAACAGACTGAAAACAGAGGCAAACAGACTGAAACAGAGGCAAACAGACTGAAACAGAGGCATACAGACTGAAACAGAGGCATACAGACTTGAACAGAGGCAAACAGAGGCAAAAAGAGTGAAACAGAGGCAAACAGACTTCAACAGAGGCAAACAGACTTAAACAGAGGCAAACAGACTTAAACAGAGGCAAACAGACTTAGACAGAGGCAAACAGACTTAAACAGAGGCAAACAGACTTAAACAGAGGCAAACAGATGCAAACAGAAGCAAACAGAGGCAAACAGACTTAAACAGAGGCAAACAGAGTGAAACAGATGCAAACAGAGAGAAACAGAGGCAAACAGAGTGAAACAGAGCGAAACAGAGGCATAAAGAGTGGAATCAGAGGCAAAAAGAGTGAAACAGAGGCAAAAAGAATGAAACAGAGGCAAACAGACTGAAGCAGAGGCAATCAGACTGAAACAGAGGCTAACAGACTGAAATAGAGGCATACAGACTGAAACAGAGGCAAATAGACTTAAACAGAGGCAAACAGAGGCAAACAGACTTAAACAGAGGCAAACTGAGTGAAACAGAGGCAAACAGACTTAAACAGAGGCAAAAAGAGGCAAACAGAGGCAAACAGGATTAAACAGAGGCAAACAGAGTGAAACAGAGGCAAACAGAGTGAAACAGAGGCAAACAGAGTGAAACAGAGGCAAACAGACTGAAACAGAGGCAAACAGAATTAAACAGAATCAAACAGTGGCAAAAAGAGTGAAACAGAGGCAAACAGACTTAAACAGAGGCAAACAGAGGCAAACAGAGGCAAACAGAGAAAAAACAGAGGCAAACAGAGGCAAACAGAGTGAAACAGAGGCAAACAGAGAGAAACAGAGGCAAACAGAGTGAAACAGAGTGAAACAGAGGCAAACAGACTTAAACAGAGGCAAACAGACTTAAACAGAGGCAAACAGACTTAAACAGAGGCGGCAAACAGACTTAAACAGAGGCAAACAGACTTAAACAGAGGCAAACAGACTTAAACAGAGGCAAACAGACTTAAACAGAGGCAAACAGATGCAAACAGAGGCAAACAGATGCAAACAGAGGCAAACAGAGGCAACCAGACTTAAACAGAGGCAAACAGAGAGAAACAGAGGCACACAGACTTAAAACAGAGGCAAACAGACTTAAACAGAGGCAAACAGACTTAAACAGAGGCAAACAGACTTAAACAGAGGCAAACAGACTTAAACAGTGGCAAAGAGACTTAAACAGAGGCACAAAAGAGGCAAACAGAGGCAAACAGAGGCAAACAGGATTAAACAGAGGCAAACAGAGTGAAACAGAGGCAAACAGACTTAAACAGAGGCAAACAGACTTAGACAGAGGCAAACAGACTTAAACAGAGGCAAACAGAGGCAAACAGAGGCAAACAGAGGCAAACAGAGGCAAACAGAGGCAAACAGAGGCAAACAGACTTAAACAGAGGCAAACAGAGTGCAACAGAGGCAAACAGAGAGAAACAGAGGCAAACAGAGAGAAACAGAGGCAAACAGAGTGAAACAGAGGCAAACAGACTTAAACAGGGGCAAACAGAGTGAAACAGAGGCAAACAGAATTAAACAGAGGCAAACAGACTGAAGCAGAGGCAAGCAGACTGAAACAGAGGCAGACAGAATGAAACTGAGGCATACAGAATTAAACAGAGGCAAACAGACTTAAACAGAGGCAAACAGAGGCAAACAGAGCGAAACAGAGGCAAACAGACTGAAACAGAGGCAAACAGACTGAAACAGAGGCAAACAGACTGAAACAGAGGCATACAGACTGAAACAGAGGCATACAGACTTGAACAGAGGCAAACAGAGGCAAAAAGAGTGAAACAGAGGCAAACAGACTTCAACAGAGGCAAACAGACTTAAACAGAGGCAAACAGACTTAAACAGAGGCAAACAGACTTAGACAGAGGCAGACAGACTTAAACAGAGGCAAACAGATTTAAAAAGAGGCAAACAGATGCAAACAGAGGCAAACAGAGCCAAACAGACTTAAACAGAGGCAAACAGAGTGAAACAGAGGCAAACAGAGAGAAACAGAGGCAAACAGAGTGAAACAGAGCGAAACCGAGGCATAAAGAGTGAATCAGAGGCAAAAAGAGTGAAACAGAGGCAAACAGAATGAAACAGAGGCAAACAGTCTGAAGCAGAGGCAATCAGACTGAAACAGAGGCTAACAGACTGAAATAGAGGCATACAGACTGAAACAGAGGCAAATAGACTTAAACAGAGGCAAACAGAGGCAAACAGAGTGAAACAGAGGCAAACTGAGTGAAACAGAGGCAAACAGACTTAAACAGAGGCAAAAAGAGGCAAACAGAGGCAAACAGGATTAAACAGAGGCAAACAGAGTGAAACAGAGGCAAACAGAGTGAAACAGAGGCAAACAGTGTGAAACAGAGGCAAACAGACTTAAAAAGAGGCAAACAGAATTAAACAGAATCAAACAGTGGCAAAAAGAGTGAAACAGAGGCAAACAGAGTGATACAGAGGCAAACAGAGTGAAACAGTGGCAAACAGACTTAAACAGAGGCACACAGAGGCAAACAGACATAAACAGAGTTAAACAGCGTGAAACAGAGGCATAAAGAGTGAATCAGAGGCAAAAAGAGTGAAACAGAGGCAAACAGAATGAAACAGAGGCAAACAGACTGAAGCAGAGGCAATCAGAGTGAAACAGAGGCAAACAGAGTGAAACAGAGGCAAACAGAGTGAAACAGAGGCAAACAGAGTGAAACAGAGGCAAAAAGAGTGAAACAGAGGCAAACAGACTTAAACGGAGGCAAACAGATTTAAACAGAGACAAACAGTGGCAAAAAGAGCGAAACAGAGGCAAACAGAGTGAAACAGAGGCAAACAGACTTAAACAGAGGCAAACAGACTTAAACAGAGGCAAACAGACTTAAACAGAGGCAAACAGACTTAAACAGAGGCAAACAGATGCAAACAGAGGCAAACAGATGCAAACAGAGGCAAACAGAGGCAACCAGACTTAAACAGAGGCAAACAGAGTGAAACAGAGGCACACAGACTTAAAACAGAGGCAAACAGACTTAAACAGAGGCAAACAGACTTAAACAGAGGCAAACAGACTTAAACAGAGGCAAACAGACTTAAACAGTGGCAAAGAGACTTAAACAGAGGCAAAAAAGAGGCAAACAGAGGCAAACAGAGGCAAACAGGATTAAACAGAGGCAAACAGAGTGAAACAGAGGCAAACAGACTTAAACAGAGGCAAACAGACTTAGACAGAGCAAACAGACTTAAACAGAGGCAAACAGAGGCAAACAGAGGCAAACAGAGGCAAACAGAGGCAAACAGAGGCAAACAGAGGCAAACAGAGGCAAACAGACTTAAACAGAGGCAAACAGAGTGCAACAGAGGCAAACAGAGAGAAACAGAGGCAAACAGAGAGAAACAGAGGCAAACAGAGTGAAACAGAGGCAAACAGACTTAAACAGGGGCAAACAGAGTGAAACAGAGGCAAACAGAATTAAACAGAGGCAAACAGACTGAAGCAGAGGCAAGCAGACTGAAACAGAGGCAGACAGAATGAAACTGAGGCATACAGAATTAAACAGAGGCAAACAGACTTAAACAGAGGCAAACAGAGGCAAACAGAGTGAAACAGAGGCAAACAGACTGAAACAGAGGCAAACAGACTGAAACAGAGGCAAACAGACTGAAACAGAGGCATACAGACTGAAACAGAGGCATACAGACTTGAACAGAGGCAAACAGAGGCAAAAAGAGTGAAACAGAGGCAAACAGACTTCAACAGAGGCAAACAGACTTAGACAGAGGCAAACAGACTTAAACAGAGGCAAACAGACTTAGACAGAGGCAGACAGACTTAAACAGAGGCAAACAGACTTAAACAGAGGCAAACAGATGCAAACAGAGGCAAACAGAGGCAAACAGACTTAAACAGAGGCAAACAGAGTGAAACAGAGGCAAACAGAGAGAAACAGAGGCAAACAGAGTGAAACAGAGCGAAACAGAGGCATAAAGAGTGAATCAGAGGCAAAAAGAGTGAAACAGAGGCAAACAGAATGAAACAGAGGCAAACAGACTGAAGCAGAGGCAATCAGACTGAAACAGAGGCTAACAGACTGAAATAGAGGCATACAGACTGAAACAGAGGCAAATAGACTTAAACAGAGGCAAACAGAGGCAAACAGAGTGAAACAGAGGCAAACTGAGTGAAACAGAGGCAAACAGACTTAAACAGAGGCAAAAAGAGGCAAACAGAGGCAAACAGGATTAAACAGAGGCAAACAGAGTGAAACAGAGGCAAACAGAGTGAAACAGAGGCAAACAGAGTGAAACAGAGGCAAACAGACTTAAAAAGAGGCAAACAGAATTAAACAGAATCAAACAGTGGCAAAAAGAGTGAAACAGAGGCAAACAGAGTGATACAGAGGCAAACAGAGTGAAACAGTGGCAAACAGACTTAAACAGAGGCACACAGAGGCAAACAGACATAAACAGAGTTAAACAGCGTGAAACAGAGGCATAAAGAGTGAATCAGAGGCAAAAAAGAGTGAAACAGAGGCAAACAGAATGAAACAGAGGCAAACAGACTGAAGCAGAGGCAATCAGAGTGAAACAGAGGCAAACAGAGTGAAACAGAGGCAAACAGAGTGAAACAGAGGCAAACAGACTTAGACAGAGGCAAACAGACTTAAACAGAGGCAAACAGACTTAAACAGAGGCAAACAGAGGCAAACAGAGGCAAACAGACTTAAACAGAGGCAAACGGAGGCAAACAGAGGCAAACAGAGAAAAAACAGAGGCAAACAGAGGCAAACAGAGTGAAACAGAGGCAAGCAGAGAGAAACAGAGGCAAACAGAGTGAAACAGAGTGAAACAGAGGCAAACAGACTTAAACAGAGGCAAACAGACTTAAACAGAGGCAAACAGACTTAAACAGAGGCAAACAGACTTAAACAGAGGCAAAAAGAGGCAAACAGAGGCAAACAGTATTAAACAGAGGCAAACAGAGTGAAACAGAGGCAAAACAGAGTGAAACAGAGGCAAACAGAGTGAAACAGAGGCAAACAGACTTAAACGGAGGCAAACAGAATTAAACAGAGACAAACAGTGGCAAAAAGAGCGAAACAGAGGCAAACTGAGTGAAACAGAGGCAAACAGACTTAAACAGAGGCAAACAGACTTAAACAGAGGCAAACAGACTTAAACAGAGGCAAACAGACTTAAACAGAGGCAAACAGACTTAAACAGAGGCAAACAGATGCAAACAGAGGCAAACAGATGCAAACAGAGGCAAACAGAGGCAACCAGACTTAAACAGAGGCAGACAGAGTGAAACAGAGGCACACAGACTTAAAACAGAGGCAAACAGACTTAAACAGAGGCAAACAAACTTAAACAGAGGCAAACAGACTTAAACAGAGGCAAACAGACTTAAACAGTGGCAAAGAGACTTAAACGGAGGCAAAAAAGAGGCAAACAGAGGCAAACAGAGGCAAACAGGATTAAACAGAGGCAAACAGACTTAAACAGAGGCAAACAGACTTAAACAGAGGCAAACAGACTTAGACAGAGGCAAACAGACTTAAACAGAGGCAAACAGAGGCAAACAGAGGCAAACAGAGGCAAACAGAGGCAAACAGAGGCAAACAGAGGCAAACAGACTTAAACAGAGGCAAACAGAGTGCAACAGAGGCAAACAGAGAGAAACAGAGGCAAACAGAGAGAAACAGAGGCAAACAGAGTGAAACAGAGGCAAACAGACTTAAACAGGGGCAAACAGAGTGAAACAGAGGCAAACAGAATGAAACAGAGGCAAACAGACTGAAGCAGAGGCAAGCAGACTGAAACAGAGGCAGACAGAATGAAACAGAGGCATACAGAATTAAACAGAGGCAAACAGACTTAAACAGAGGCAAACAGAGGCAAACAGAGTGAAACAGAGGCAAACAGACTGAAACAGAGGCAAACAGACTGAAACAGAGGCAAACAGACTGAAACAGAGGCATACAGACTGAAACAGATGCATACAGACTTGAACAGAGGCAAACAGAGGCAAAAAGAGTGAAACAGAGGCAAACAGACTTCAACAGAGGCAAACAGACTTAAACAGAGGCAAACAGACTTAAACAGAGGCAAACAGACCTAGACAGAGGCAAACAGACTTAAACAGAGGCAAACAGACTTAAACAGAGGCAAACAGATGCAAACAGAGGCAAACAGAGGCAAACAGACTTAAACAGAGGCAAACAGAGTGAAACAGAGGCAAACAGAGAGAAACAGAGGCAAACAGAGTGAAACAGAGCGAAACAGAGGCATAAAGAGTGAATCAGAGGCAAAAAGAGTGAAACAGAGGCAAAAAGAATGAAACAGAGGCAAACAGACTGAAGCAGAGGCAATCAGACTGAAACAGAGGCTAACAGACTGAAATAGAGGCATACAGACTGAAACAGAGGCAAATAGACTTAAACAGAGGCAAACAGAGGCAAACAGAGTGAAACAGAGGCAAACTGAGTGAAACAGAGGCAAACAGACTTAAACAGAGGCAAAAAGAGGCAAACAGAGGCAAACAGGATTAAACAGAGGCAAACAGAGTGAAACAGAGGCAAACAGAGTGAAACAGAGGCAAACAGAGTGAAACAGAGGCAAACAGACTGTAACAGAGGCAAACAGAATTAAACAGAATCAAACAGTGGCAAAAAGAGTGAAACAGAGGCAAACAGAGTGATACAGAGGCAAACAGAGTGAAACAGTGGCAAACAGACTTAAACAGAGGCAAACAGAATTAAAAAGAGACAAACAGTGGCAAAAAGAGCGAAACAGAGGCAAACAGAGTGAAACAGAGGCAAACAGACTTAAACAGAGGCAAACAGACTTAAACAGAGGCAAACAGACTTAAACAGAGGCAAACAGACTTAAACAGAGGCAAAAAGAGGCAAACAGAGGCAAACAGGATTAAACAGAGGCAAACAGAGTGAAACAGAGGCAAACAGAGTGAAACAGAGGAAAACAGAGTGAAACAGAGGCAAACAGAGTGAAACAGAGGCAAACAGACTTAAACAGAGGCAAACAGAATTAAACAGAGACAAACCGTGGCAAAAAGAGCGAAACAGAGGCAAACAGAGTGAAACAGAGGCAAACAGAGTGAAACAGAGGCAAACAGACTTAAACAGAGGCAAACAGACATAAACAGAGGCAAACAGACTTAAACAGAGGCAAACAGACTTAAACAGAGGCAAACAGACTTATACAGAGGCAAACAGATTTAAACAAAGGCAAACAGACTTAAACTGAGGCAAACAGATGCAAACAGAGGCAAACAGATGCAAACAGAGGCAAACAGAGGCAAACAGAGGCAAACAGAGGCAAACAGAGTGAAACAGAGGCAAACAGAGAGAAACAGAGGCAAACAGAGTGAAACAGAGTGAAACAGAGTGAAACAAAGGCAAACAGACTTAAACAGGGGCAAACAGAGTGAAACAGAGGCACACAGACTTAAACAGAGGCAAACAGACTTAAACAGAGGCAAACAGACTTAAACAGAGGCAAACAGACTTAAACAGAGGCAAAAAGAGGCAAACAGAGGCAAACAGAGGCAAACAGGATTAAACAGAGGCAAACAGAGTGAAACAGAGGCAAATAGACTTAAACAGAGGCAAACAGAGTGAAACAGAGGCACACAGAGAGAAACAGAGGCAAACAGAGTGAAACAGGGGCAAACAGAGTGAAACAGAGGCAAACAGACTTAAACAGAGGCAAACAGACTGAAACAGAGGCAAACAGACGTAAACTGAGGCAAGCAGACTTACACAGAGGCATACAGAGGCAAACAGAATTAAACAGAAGGCAAACAGAGGCAAAGGGAGGCAAACAGACTTAAACAGAGGCACACAGAGGCAAACAGACATAAACAGAGTTAAACAGCGTGAAACAGAGGCATAAAGAGTGAATCAGAGGCAAAAAGAGTGAAACAGAGGCAAACAGAATGAAACAGAGGCAAACAGACTTAAACAGAGGCAAACAGAGTGAAACAGAGGCAAACAGACTTAAACAGAGGAAAACAGAGGCAAACAGAATTAAACAGAGGCAAACAGAGGCAAACGGAGGCAAACAGACTTAAACAGAGGCAAACAGAGGCAAACAGAGTGAATCAGAGGCAAAATGAGTGAAACAGAGGCAAACAGACTGAAACAGAGGCAAACAGACTGAAACAGAGGCAAACAGACTGAAACAGAGGCAAACAGACTGAAAAAGAGGTATACAGACTTAAACAGAGGCAAATAGACTTAAACAGATGCAAACAGAGGCAAACAGACTTAAACAGAGGCAAAAAGAGGCAAACAGAGGCAAACAGGATTAAACAGAGGCAAACAGAGTGAAACAGAGGCAAACAGAGTGAAACAGAGGCAAACAGAGTGAAACAGAGGCAAACAAACTTAAACAGAGGCAAACAGAATTAAACAGAATCAAACAGTGGCAAAAAGAGCGAAACAGAGGCAAACAGAGTGATACAGAGGCAAACAGAGTGAAACAGTGGCAAACAGACTTAAACAGAGGCAAACAGAATTAAACAGAGACAAACAGTGGCAAAAAGAGCGAAACAGAGGCAAACAGAGTGAAACAGAGGCAAACAGACTTAAACAGAGGCAAACAGACTTAAACAGAGGCAAACAGACTTAAACAGAGGCAAACAGACTTAAACAGAGGCAAAAAGAGGCAAACAGAGGCAAACAGGATTAAACAGAGGCAAACAGAGTGAAACAGAGGCAAACAGAGTGAAACAGAGGAAAACAGAGTGAAACAGAGGCAAACAGAGTGAAACAGAGGCAAACAGACTTAAACAGAGGCAAACAGAATTAAACAGAGACAAACCGTGGCAAACAGACTTAAACAGAGGCACACAGAGGCAAACAGACATAAACAGAGTTAAACAGCGTGAAACAGAGGCATAAAGAGTGAATCAGAGGCAAAAAGAGTGAAACAGAGGCAAACAGAATGAAACAGAGGCAAACAGACTGAAGCAGAGGCAATCAGAGTGAAACAGAGGCAAACAGAGTGAAACAGAGGCAAACAGAGTGAAACAGAGGCAAACAGACTTAGACAGAGGCAAACAGACTTAAACAGAGGCAAACAGACTTAAACAGAGGCAAACAGAGGCAAACAGAGGCAAACAGACTTAAACAGAGGCAAACGGAGGCAAACAGAGGCAAACAGAGAAAAAACAGAGGCAAACAGAGGCAAACAGAGTGAAACAGAGGCAAACAGAGAGAAACAGAGGCAAACAGAGTGAAACAGAGTGAAACAGAGGCAAACAGACTTAAACAGAGGCAAACAGACTTAAACAGAGGCAAACAGACTTAAACAGAGGCAAACAGACTTAAACAGAGGCAAAAAGAGGCAAACAGAGGCAAACAGTATTAAACAGAGGCAAACAGAGTGAAACAGAGGCAAACAGAGTGAAACAGAGGCAAACAGAGTGAAACAGAGGCAAACAGACTTAAACGGAGGCAAACAGAATTAAACAGAGACAAACAGTGGCAAAAAGAGCGAAACAGAGGCAAACAGAGTGAAACAGAGGCAAACAGATTTAAACAGAGGCAAACAGACTTAAACAGAGGCAAACAGACTTAAACAGAGGCAAACAGACTTAAACAGAGGCAAACAGACTTAAACAGAGGCAAACAGATGCAAACAGAGGCAAACAGATGCAAACAGAGGCAAACAGAGGCAACCAGACTTAAACAGAGGCAGACAGAGTGAAACAGAGGCACACAGACTTAAAACAGAGGCAAACAGACTTAAACAGAGGCAAACAAACTTAAACAGAGGCAAACAGACTTAAACAGAGGCAAACAGACTTAAACAGTGGCAAAGAGACTTAAACGGAGGCAAAAAAGAGGCAAACAGAGGCAAACAGAGGCAAACAGGATTAAACAGAGGCAAACAGAGTGAAACAGAGGCAAACAGAATGAAACAGAGGCAAACAGACTGAAGCAGAGGCAAGCAGACTGAAACAGAGGCAGACAGAATGAAACAGAGGCATACAGAATTAAACAGAGGCAAACAGACTTAAACAGAGGCAAACAGAGGCAAACAGAGTGAAACAGAGGCAAACAGACTGAAACAGAGGCAAACAGACTGAAACAGAGGCAAACAGACTGAAACAGAGGCATACAGACTGAAACAGATGCATACAGACTTGAACAGAGGCAAACAGAGGCAAAAAGAGTGAAACAGAGGCAAACAGACTTCAACAGAGGCAAACAGACTTAAACAGAGGCAAACAGACTTAAACAGAGGCAAACAGACCTAGACAGAGGCAAACAGACTTAAACAGAGGCAAACAGACTTAAACAGAGGCAAACAGATGCAAACAGAGGCAAACAGAGGCAAACAGACTTAAACAGAGGCAAACAGAGTGAAACAGAGGCAAACAGAGAGAAACAGAGGCAAACAGAGTGAAACAGAGCGAAACAGAGGCATAAAGAGTGAATCAGAGGCAAAAAGAGTGAAACAGAGGCAAAAAGAATGAAACAGAGGCAAACAGACTGAAGCAGAGGCAATCAGACTGAAACAGAGGCTAACAGACTGAAATAGAGGCATACAGACTGAAACAGAGGCAAATAGACTTAAACAGAGGCAAACAGAGGCAAACAGAGTGAAACAGAGGCAAACTGAGTGAAACAGAGGCAAACAGACTTAAACAGAGGCAAAAAGAGGCAAACAGAGGCAAACAGGATTAAACAGAGGCAAACAGAGTGAAACAGAGGCAAACAGAGTGAAACAGAGGCAAACAGAGTGAAACAGAGGCAAACAGACTGTAACAGAGGCAAACAGAATTAAACAGAATCAAACAGTGGCAAAAAGAGTGAAACAGAGGCAAACAGAGTGATACAGAGGCAAACAGAGTGAAACAGTGGCAAACAGACTTAAACAGAGGCAAACAGAATTAAAAAGAGACAAACAGTGGCAAAAAGAGCGAAACAGAGGCAAACAGAGTGAAACAGAGGCAAACAGACTTAAACAGAGGCAAACAGACTTAAACAGAGGCAAACAGACTTAAACAGAGGCAAACAGACTTAAACAGAGGCAAAAAGAGGCAAACAGAGGCAAACAGGATTAAACAGAGGCAAACAGAGTGAAACAGAGGCAAACAGAGTGAAACAGAGGAAAACAGAGTGAAACAGAGGCAAACAGAGTGAAACAGAGGCAAACAGACTTAAACAGAGGCAAACAGAATTAAACAGAGACAAACCGTGGCAAAAAGAGCGAAACAGAGGCAAACAGAGTGAAACAGAGGCAAACAGAGTGAAACAGAGGCAAACAGACTTAAACAGAGGCAAACAGACATAAACAGAGGCAAACAGACTTAAACAGAGGCAAACAGACTTAAACAGAGGCAAACAGACTTATACAGAGGCAAACAGATTTAAACAAAGGCAAACAGACTTAAACTGAGGCAAACAGATGCAAACAGAGGCAAACAGATGCAAACAGAGGCAAACAGAGGCAAACAGAGGCAAACAGAGGCAAACAGAGTGAAACAGAGGCAAACAGAGAGAAACAGAGGCAAACAGAGTGAAACAGAGTGAAACAGAGTGAAACAAAGGCAAACAGACTTAAACAGGGGCAAACAGAGTGAAACAGAGGCACACAGACTTAAACAGAGGCAAACAGACTTAAACAGAGGCAAACAGACTTAAACAGAGGCAAACAGACTTAAACAGAGGCAAAAAGAGGCAAACAGAGGCAAACAGAGGCAAACAGGATTAAACAGAGGCAAACAGAGTGAAACAGAGGCAAATAGACTTAAACAGAGGCAAACAGAGTGAAACAGAGGCACACAGAGAGAAACAGAGGCAAACAGAGTGAAACAGGGGCAAACAGAGTGAAACAGAGGCAAACAGACTTAAACAGAGGCAAACAGACTGAAACAGAGGCAAACAGACGTAAACTGAGGCAAGCAGACTTACACAGAGGCATACAGAGGCAAACAGAATTAAACAGAAGGCAAACAGAGGCAAAGGGAGGCAAACAGACTTAAACAGAGGCACACAGAGGCAAACAGACATAAACAGAGTTAAACAGCGTGAAACAGAGGCATAAAGAGTGAATCAGAGGCAAAAAGAGTGAAACAGAGGCAAACAGAATGAAACAGAGGCAAACAGACTTAAACAGAGGCAAACAGAGTGAAACAGAGGCAAACAGACTTAAACAGAGGAAAACAGAGGCAAACAGAATTAAACAGAGGCAAACAGAGGCAAACGGAGGCAAACAGACTTAAACAGAGGCAAACAGAGGCAAACAGAGTGAATCAGAGGCAAAATGAGTGAAACAGAGGCAAACAGACTGAAACAGAGGCAAACAGACTGAAACAGAGGCAAACAGACTGAAACAGAGGCAAACAGACTGAAAAAGAGGTATACAGACTTAAACAGAGGCAAATAGACTTAAACAGATGCAAACAGAGGCAAACAGACTTAAACAGAGGCAAAAAGAGGCAAACAGAGGCAAACAGGATTAAACAGAGGCAAACAGAGTGAAACAGAGGCAAACAGAGTGAAACAGAGGCAAACAGAGTGAAACAGAGGCAAACAAACTTAAACAGAGGCAAACAGAATTAAACAGAATCAAACAGTGGCAAAAAGAGCGAAACAGAGGCAAACAGAGTGATACAGAGGCAAACAGAGTGAAACAGTGGCAAACAGACTTAAACAGAGGCAAACAGAATTAAACAGAGACAAACAGTGGCAAAAGAGCGAAACAGAGGCAAACAGAGTGAAACAGAGGCAAACAGACTTAAACAGAGGCAAACAGACTTAAACAGAGGCAAACAGACTTAAACAGAGGCAAACAGACTTAAACAGAGGCAAAAAGAGGCAAACAGAGGCAAACAGGATTAAACAGAGGCAAACAGAGTGAAACAGAGGCAAACAGAGTGAAACAGAGGAAAACAGAGTGAAACAGAGGCAAACAGAGTGAAACAGAGGCAAACAGACTTAAACAGAGGCAAACAGAATTAAACAGAGACAAACCGTGGCAAACAGACTTAAACAGAGGCACACAGAGGCAAACAGACATAAACAGAGTTAAACAGCGTGAAACAGAGGCATAAAGAGTGAATCAGAGGCAAAAAGAGTGAAACAGAGGCAAACAGAATGAAACAGAGGCAAACAGACTGAAGCAGAGGCAATCAGAGTGAAACAGAGGCAAACAGAGTGAAACAGAGGCAAACAGAGTGAAACAGAGGCAAACAGACTTAGACAGAGGCAAACAGACTTAACAGAGGCAAACAGACTTAAACAGAGGCAAACAGAGGCAAACAGAGGCAAACAGACTTAAACAGAGGCAAACGGAGGCAAACAGAGGCAAACAGAGAAAAAACAGAGGCAAACAGAGGCAAACAGAGTGAAACAGAGGCAAACAGAGAGAAACAGAGGCAAACAGAGTGAAACAGAGTGAAACAGAGGCAAACAGACTTAAACAGAGGCAAACAGACTTAAACAGAGGCAAACAGACTTAAACAGAGGCAAACAGACTTAAACAGAGGCAAAAAGAGGCAAACAGAGGCAAACAGTATTAAACAGAGGCAAACAGAGTGAAACAGAGGCAAACAGAGTGAAACAGAGGCAAACAGAGTGAAACAGAGGCAAACAGACTTAAACGGAGGCAAACAGAATTAAACAGAGACAAACAGTGGCAAAAAGAGCGAAACAGAGGCAAACAGAGTGAAACAGAGGCAAACAGATTTAAACAGAGGCAAACAGACTTAAACAGAGGCAAACAGACTTAAACAGAGGCAAACAGACTTAAACAGAGGCAAACAGACTTAAACAGAGGCAAACAGATGCAAACAGAGGCAAACAGATGCAAACAGAGGCAAACAGAGGCAACCAGACTTAAACAGAGGCAGACAGAGTGAAACAGAGGCACACAGACTTAAAACAGAGGCAAACAGACTTAAACAGAGGCAAACAAACTTAAACAGAGGCAAACAGACTTAAACAGAGGCAAACAGACTTAAACAGTGGCAAAGAGACTTAAACGGAGGCAAAAAAGAGGCAAACAGAGGCAAACAGAGGCAAACAGGATTAAACAGAGGCAAACAGAGTGAAACAGAGGCAAACAGACTTAAACAGAGGCAAACAGACTTAGACAGAGGCAAACAGACTTAAACAGAGGCAAACAGAGGCAAAGAGAGGCAAACAGAGGCAAACAGAGGCAAACAGAGGCAAACAGAGGCAAACAGAGGCAAACAGAGGCAAACAGACTTAAACAGAGGCAAACAGAGTGCAACAGAGGCAAACAGAGAGAAACAGAGGCAAACAGAGAGAAACAGAGGCAAACAGAGTGAAACAGAGGCAAACAGACTTAAACAGGGGCAAACAGAGTGAAACAGAGGCAAACAGAATGAAACAGAGGCAAACAGACTGAAGCAGAGGCAAGCAGACTGAAACAGAGGCAGACAGAATGAAACAGAGGCATACAGAATTAAACAGAGGCAAACAGACTTAAACAGAGGCAAACAGAGGCAAACAGAGTGAAACAGAGGCAAACAGACTGAAACAGAGGCAAACAGACTGAAACAGAGGCAAACAGACTGAAACAGAGGCATACAGACTGAAACAGAGGCATACAGACTTGAACAGAGGCAAACAGAGGCAAAAAGAGTGAAACAGAGGCAAACAGACTTCAACAGAGGCAAACAGACTTAAACAGAGGCAAACAGACTTAAACAGAGGCAAACAGACTTAGACAGAGGCAAACAGACTTAAACAGAGGCAAACAGACTTAAACAGAGGCAAACAGATGCAAACAGAGGCAAACAGAGGCAAACAGACTTAAACAGAGGCAAACAGAGTGAAACAGAGGCAAACAGAGAGAAACAGAGGCAAACAGAGTGAAACAGAGCGAAACAGAGGCATAAAGAGTGAATCAGAGGCAAAAAGAGTGAAACAGAGGCAAAAAGAATGAAACAGAGGCAAACAGACTGAAGCAGAGGCAATCAGACTGAAACAGAGGCTAACAGACTGAAATAGAGGCATACAGACTGAAACAGAGGCAAATAGACTTAAACAGAGGCAAACAGAGGCAAACAGAGTGAAACAGAGGCAAACTGAGTGAAACAGAGGCAAACAGACTTAAACAGAGGCAAAAAGAGGCAAACAGAGGCAAACAGGATTAAACAGAGGCAAACAGAGTGAAACAGAGGCAAACAGAGTGAAACAGAGGCAAACAGAGTGAAACAGAGGCAAACAGACTGTAACAGAGGCAAACAGAATTAAACAGAATCAAACAGTGGCAAAAAGAGTGAAACAGAGGCAAACAGAGTGATACAGAGGCAAACAGAGTGAAACAGTGGCAAACAGACTTAAACAGAGGCAAACAGAATTAAAAAGAGACAAACAGTGGCAAAAAGAGCGAAACAGAGGCAAACAGAGTGAAACAGAGGCAAACAGACTTAAACAGAGGCAAACAGACTTAAACAGAGGCAAACAGACTTAAACAGAGGCAAACAGACTTAAACAGAGGCAAAAAGAGGCAAACAGAGGCAAACAGGATTAAACAGAGGCAAACAGAGTGAAACAGAGGCAAACAGAGTGAAACAGAGGAAAACAGAGTGAAACAGAGGCAAACAGAGTGAAACAGAGGCAAACAGACTTAAACAGAGGCAAACAGAATTAAACAGAGACAAACCGTGGCAAAAAGAGCGAAACAGAGGCAAACAGAGTGAAACAGAGGCAAACAGAGTGAAACAGAGGCAAACAGACTTAAACAGAGGCAAACAGACATAAACAGAGGCAAACAGACTTAAACAGAGGCAAACAGACTTAAACAGAGGCAAACAGACTTATACAGAGGCAAACAGATTTAAACAAAGGCAAACAGACTTAAACTGAGGGCAAACAGATGCAAACAGAGGCAAACAGATGCAAACAGAGGCAAACAGAGGCAAACAGAGGCAAACAGAGGCAAACAGAGTGAAACAGAGGCAAACAGAGAGAAACAGAGGCAAACAGAGTGAAACAGAGTGAAACAGAGTGAAACAAAGGCAAACAGACTTAAACAGGGGCAAACAGAGTGAAACAGAGGCACACAGACTTAAACAGAGGCAAACAGACTTAAACAGAGGCAAACAGACTTAAACAGAGGCAAACAGACTTAAACAGAGGCAAAAAGAGGCAAACAGAGGCAAACAGAGGCAAACAGGATTAAACAGAGGCAAACAGAGTGAAACAGAGGCAAATAGACTTAAACAGAGGCAAACAGAGTGAAACAGAGGCACACAGAGAGAAACAGAGGCAAACAGAGTGAAACAGGGGCAAACAGAGTGAAACAGAGGCAAACAGACTTAAACAGAGGCAAACAGACCTGAAACAGAGGCAAACAGACGTAAACTGAGGCAAGCAGACTTACACAGAGGCATACAGAGGCAAACAGAATTAAACAGAAGGCAAACAGAGGCAAAGGAGGCAAACAGACTTAAACAGAGGCACACAGAGGCAAACAGACATAAACAGAGTTAAACAGCGTGAAACAGAGGCATAAAGAGTGAATCAGAGGCAAAAAGAGTGAAACAGAGGCAAACAGAATGAAACAGAGGCAAACAGACTTAAACAGAGGCAAACAGACTTAGACAGAGGCAAACAGACTTAAACAGAGGAAAACAGAGGCAAACAGAATTAAACAGAGGCAAACAGAGGCAAACGGAGGCAAACAGACTTAAACAGAGGCAAACAGAGGCAAACAGAGTGAATCAGAGGCAAAAAGAGTGAAACAGAGGCAAACAGACTGAAACAGAGGCAAACAGACTGAAACAGAGGCAAACAGACTGAAACAGAGGCAAACAGACTGAAAAAGAGGTATACAGACTTAAACAGAGGCAAATAGACTTAAACAGATGCAAACAGAGGCAAACAGACTTAAACAGAGGCAAAAAGAGGCAAACAGAGGCAAACAGGATTAAACAGAGGCAAACAGAGTGAAACAGAGGCAAACAGAGTGAAACAGAGGCAAACAGAGTGAAACAGAGGCAAACAAACTTAAACAGAGGCAAACAGAATTAAACAGAATCAAACAGTGGCAAAAAGAGCGAAACAGAGGCAAACAGAGTGATACAGAGGCAAACAGAGTGAAACAGTGGCAAACAGACTTAAACAGAGGCAAACAGAATTAAACAGAGACAAACAGTGGCAAAAAGAGCGAAACAGAGGCAAACAGAGTGAAACAGAGGCAAACAGACTTAAACAGAGGCAAACAGACTTAAACAGAGGCAAACAGACTTAAACAGAGGCAAACAGACTTAAACAGAGGCAAAAAGAGGCAAACAGAGGCAAACAGGATTAAACAGAGGCAAACAGAGTGAAACAGAGGCAAACAGAGTGAAACAGAGGAAAACAGAGTGAAACAGAGGCAAACAGAGTGAAACAGAGGCAAACAGACTTAAACAGAGGCAAACAGAATTAAACAGAGACAAACCGTGGCAAAAAGAGCGAAACAGAGGCAAACAGAGTGAAACAGAGGCAAACAGAGTGAAACAGAGGCAAACAGACTTAAACAGAGGCAAACAGACTTAAACAGAGGCAAACAGACTTAAACAGAGGCAAACAGACTTATACAGAGGCAAACAGATTTAAACAAAGGCAAACAGAGTGAAACAGAGGAAAACAGAGTGAAACAGAGGCAAACAGAGTGAAACAGAGGCAAACAGACTTAAACAGAGGCAAACAGAATTAAACAGAGACAAACCGTGGCAAAAAGAGCGAAACAGAGGCAAACAGAGTGAAACAGAGGCAAACAGAGTGAAACAGAGGCAAACAGACTTAAACAGAGGCAAACAGACTTAAACAGAGGCAAACAGACTTATACAGAGGCAAACAGATTTAAACAAAGGCAAACAGACTTAAACTGAGGCAAACAGATGCAAACAGAAGCAAACAGAGGCAAACAGAGGCAAACAGAGGCAAACAGAGTGAAACAGAGGCAAACAGAGAGAAACAGAGGCAAACAGAGTGAAACAGAGTGAAACAGAGTGAAACAAAGGCAAACAGACTTAAACAGGGGCAAACAGAGTGAAACAGAGGCACACAGACTTAAACAGAGGCAAACAGACTTAAACAGAGGCAAACAGACTTAAACAGAGGCAAACAGACTTAAACAGAGGCAAAAAGAGGCAAACAGAGGCAAACAGAGTGAAACAGAGGCAAACAGAGTGAAACAGAGGCAAACAGACTTAAACAGAGGCAAACAGAATTAAACAGAGACAAACCGTGGCAAAAAGAGCGAAACAGAGGCAAACAGAGTGAAACAGAGGCAAACAGAGTGAAACAGAGGCAAACAGACTTAAACAGAGGCAAACAGACTTAAACAGAGGCAAACAGACTTAAACAGAGGCAAACAGACTTATACAGAGGCAAACAGATTTAAACAAAGGCAAACAGACTTAAACTGAGGCAAACAGATGCAAACAGAAGCAAACAGAGGCAAACAGAGGCAAACAGAGGCAAACAGAGTGAAACAGAGGCAAACAGAGAGAAACAGAGGCAAACAGAGTGAAACAGAGTGAAACAGAGTGAAACAAAGGCAAACAGACTTAAACAGGGGCAAACAGAGTGAAACAGAGGCACACAGACTTAAACAGAGGCAAACAGACTTAAACAGAGGCAAACAGACTTAAACAGAGGCAAACAGACTTAAACAGAGGCAAAAAGAGGCAAACAGAGGCAAACAGAGGCAAACAGGATTAAACAGAGGCAAACAGAGTGAAACAGAGGCAAATAGACTTAAACAGAGGCAAACAGAGTGAAACAGAGGCACACAGAGAGAAACAGAGGCAAACAGAGTGAAACAGGGGCAAACAGAGTGAAACAGAGGCAAACAGACTTAAACAGAGGCAAACAGAATTAAACAGAGACAAACCGTGGCAAAAAGAGCGAAACAGAGGCAAACAGAGTGAAACAGAGGCAAACAGAGTGAAACAGAGGCAAACAGACTTAAACAGAGGCAAACAGACTTAAACAGAGGCAAACAGACTTAAACAGAGGCAAACAGACTTATACAGAGGCAAACAGATTTAAACAAAGGCAAACAGAGTGAAACAGAGGAAAACAGAGTGAAACAGAGGCAAACAGAGTGAAACAGAGGCAAACAGACTTAAACAGAGGCAAACAGAATTAAACAGAGACAAACCGTGGCAAAAAGAGCGAAACAGAGGCAAACAGAGTGAAACAGAGGCAAACAGAGTGAAACAGAGGCAAACAGACTTAAACAGAGGCAAACAGACTTAAACAGAGGCAAACAGACTTAAACAGAGGCAAACAGACTTATACAGAGGCAAACAGATTTAAACAAAGGCAAACAGACTTAAACTGAGGCAAACAGATGCAAACAAAAGCAAACAGAGGCAAACAGAGGCAAACAGAGGCAAACAGAGTGAAACAGAGGCAAACAGAGAGAAACAGAGGCAAACAGAGTGAAACAGAGGCAAACAGACTTAAACAGAGGCAAACAGACTTAAACAGAGGCAAACAGACTTATACAGAGGCAAACAGATTTAAACAAAGGCAAACAGACTTAAACTGAGGCAAACAGATGCAAACAAAAGCAAACAGAGGCAAACAGAGGCAAACAGAGGCAAACAGAGTGAAACAGAGGCAAACAGAGTGAAACAGAGGCAAACAGAGTGAAACAGAGGCAAACAGACTTAAACAGAGGCAAACAGACTTAAACAGAGGCAAACAGACTTAAACAGAGGCAAACAGACTTATACAGAGGCAAACAGATTTAAACAAAGGCAAACAGACTTAAACAGAGGCAAACAGACTTAAACAGAGGCAAAAAGAGGCAAACAGAGGCAAACAGAGGCAAACAGGATTAAACAGAGGCAAACAGAGTGAAACAGAGGCAAATAGACTTAAACAGAGGCAAACAGAGTGAAACAGAGGCACACAGAGAGAAACAGAGGCAAACAGAGTGAAACAGGGGCAAACAGAGTGAAACAGAGGCAAACAGACTTAAACAGAGGCAAACAGAATTAAACAGAGACAAACCGTGGCAAAAAGAGCGAAACAGAGGCAAACAGAGTGAAACAGAGGCAAACAGAGTGAAACAGAGGCAAACAGACTTAAACAGAGGCAAACAGACTTAAACAGAGGCAAACAGACTTATACAGAGGCAAACAGATTTAAACAAAGGCAAACAGACTTAAACTGAGGCAAACAGATGCAAACAGAAGCAAACAGAGGCAAACAGAGGCAAACAGAGGCAAACAGAGTGAAACAGAGGCAAACAGAGAGAAACAGAGGCAAACAGAGTGAAACAGAGTGAAACAGAGTGAAACAAAGGCAAACAGACTTAAACAGGGGCAAACAGAGTGAAACAGAGGCACACAGACTTAAACAGAGGCAAACAGACTTAAACAGAGGCAATCAGACTTAAACAGAGGCAAACAGACTTAAACAGAGGCAAAAAGAGGCAAACAGAGGCAAACAGAGTGAAACAGAGGCAAACAGAGTGAAACAGAGGCAAACAGACTTAAACAGAGGCAAACAGAATTAAACAGAGACAAACCGTGGCAAAAAGAGCGAAACAGAGGCAAACAGAGTGAAACAGAGGCAAACAGAGTGAAACAGAGGCAAACAGACTTAAACAGAGGCAAACAGACTTAAACAGAGGCAAACAGACTTAAACAGAGGCAAACAGACTTATACAGAGGCAAACAGATTTAAACAAAGGCAAACAGACTTAAACTGAGGCAAACAGATGCAAACAGAAGCAAACAGAGGCAAACAGAGGCAAACAGAGGCAAACAGAGTGAAACAGAGCCAAACAGAGAGAAACAGAGGCAAACAGAGTGAAACAGAGTGAAACAGAGTGAAACAAAGGCAAACAGACTTAAACAGGGGCAAACAGAGTGAAACAGAGGCACACAGACTTAAACAGAGGCAAACAGACTTAAACAGAGGCAAACAGACTTAAACAGAGGCAAACAGACTTAAACAGAGGCAAAAAGAGGCAAACAGAGGCAAACAGAGGCAAACAGGATTAAACAGAGGCAAACAGAGTGAAACAGAGGCAAATAGACTTAAACAGAGGCAAACAGAGTGAAACAGAGGCACACAGAGAGAAACAGAGGCAAACAGAGTGAAACAGGGGCAAACAGAGTGAAACAGAGGCAAACAGACTTAAACAGAGGCAAACAGAATTAAACAGAGACAAACCGTGGCAAAAAGAGCGAAACAGAGGCAAACAGAGTGAAACAGAGGCAAACAGAGTGAAACAGAGGCAAACAGACTTAAACAGAGGCAAACAGACTTAAACAGAGGCAAACAGACTTAAACAGAGGCAAACAGACTTATACAGAGGCAAACAGATTTAAACAAAGGCAAACAGAGTGAAACAGAGGAAAACAGAGTGAAACAGAGGCAAACAGAGTGAAACAGAGGCAAACAGACTTAAACAGAGGCAAACAGAATTAAACAGAGACAAACCGTGGCAAAAAGAGCGAAACAGAGGCAAACAGAGTGAAACAGAGGCAAACAGAGTGAAACAGAGGCAAACAGACTTAAACAGAGGCAGACAGACTTAAACAGAGGCAAACAGACTTAAACAGAGGCAAACAGACTTATACAGAGGCAAACAGATTTAAACAAAGGCAAACAGACTTAAACTGAGGCAAACAGATGCAAACAAAAGCAAACAGAGGCAAACAGAGGCAAACAGAGGCAAACAGAGTGAAACAGAGGCAAACAGAGAGAAACAGAGGCAAACAGAGTGAAACAGAGGCAAACAGACTTAAACAGAGGCAAACAGACTTAAACAGAGGCAAACAGACTTATACAGAGGCAAACAGATTTAAACAAAGGCAAACAGACTTAAACTGAGGCAAACAGATGCAAACAAAAGCAAACAGAGGCAAACAGAGGCAAACAGAGGCAAACAGAGTGAAACAGAGGCAAACAGAGTGAAACAGAGGCAAACAGAGTGAAACAGAGGCAAACAGACTTAAACAGAGGCAAACAGACTTAAACAGAGGCAAACAGACTTATACAGAGGCAAACAGATTTAAACAAAGGCAAACAGACTTAAACTGAGGCAAACAGATGCAAACAGAAGCAAACAGAGGCAAACAGAGGCAAACAGAGGCAAACAGAGTGAAACAGAGGCAAACAGAGAGAAACAGAGGCAAACAGAGTGAAACAGAGTGAAACAGAGTGAAACAAAGGCAAACAGACTTAAACAGGGGCAAACAGAGTGAAACAGAGGCACACAGACTTAAACAGAGGCAAACAGACTTAAACAGAGGCAAACAGACTTAAACAGAGGCAAACAGACTTAAACAGAGGCAAAAAGAGGCAAACAGAGGCAAACAGAGGCAAACAGGATTAAACAGAGGCAAACAGAGTGAAACAGAGGCAAATAGACTTAAACAGAGGCAAACAGAGTGAAACAGAGGCACACAGAGAGAAACAGAGGCAAACAGAGTGAAACAGGGGCAAACAGAGTGAAACAGAGGCAAACAGACTTAAACAGAGGCAAACAGAATTAAACAGAGACAAACCGTGGCAAAAAGAGCGAAACAGAGGCAAACAGAGTGAAACAGAGGCAAACAGAGTGAAACAGAGGCAAACAGACTTAAACAGAGGCAAACAGACTTAAACAGAGGCAAACAGACTTAAACAGAGGCAAACAGACTTATACAGAGGCAAACAGATTTAAACAAAGGCAAACAGAGTGAAACAGAGGAAAACAGAGTGAAACAGAGGCAAACAGAGTGAAACAGAGGCAAACAGACTTAAACAGAGGCAAACAGAATTAAACAGAGACAAACCGTGGCAAAAAGAGCGAAACAGAGGCAAACAGAGTGAAACAGAGGCAAACAGAGTGAAACAGAGGCAAACAGACTTAAACTGAGGCAAACAGATGCAAACAGAAGCAAACAGAGGCAAACAGAGGCAAACAGAGGCAAACAGAGTGAAACAGAGGCAAACAGAGAGAAACAGAGGCAAACAGAGTGAAACAGAGTGAAACAGAGTGAAACAAAGGCAAACAGACTTAAACAGGGGCAAACAGAGTGAAACAGAGGCACACAGACTTAAACAGAGGCAAACAGACTTAAACAGAGGCAAACAGACCTAAACAGAGGCAAAAAGAGGCAAACAGAGGCAAACAGAGGCAAACAGGATTAAACAGAGGCAAACAGAGTGAAACAGAGGCAAATAGACTTAAACAGAGGCAAACAGAGTGAAACAGAGGCACACAGAGAGAAACAGAGGCAAACAGAGTGAAACAGGGGCAAACAGAGTGAAACAGAGGCAAACAGACTTAAACAGAGGCAAACAGACTGAAACAGAGGCAAACAGACGTAAACTGAGGCAAGCAGACTTACACAGAGGCATACAGAGGCAAACAGAATTAAACAGAAGGCAAACAGAGGCAAAGGGAGGCAAACAGACTTAAACAGAGGCACACAGAGGCAAACAGACATAAACAGAGTTAAACAGCGTGAAACAGAGGCATAAAGAGTGAATCAGAGGCAAAAAGAGTGAAACAGAGGCAAACAGAATGAAACAGGCAAACAGACTGAAGCAGAGGCAATCAGAGTGAAACAGAGGCAAACAGAGTGAAACAGAGGCAAACAGAGTGAAACAGAGGCAAACAGACTTAGACAGAGGCAAACAGACTTAAACAGAGGCAAACAGACTTAAACAGAGGCAAACAGAGGCAAACAGAGGCAAACAGACTTAAACAGAGGCAAACAGAGTGAAACAGAGGCACACAGAGAGAAACAGAGGCAAACAGACTTAAACAGAGGCAAACAGATGCAAACAGAGGCAAACAGAGGCAAACAGACTTAAACAGAGGCAAACAGAGTGAAACAGAGGCAAACAGAGAGAAACAGAGGCAAACAGAGTGAAACAGAGCGAAACAGAGGCATAAAGAGTGAATCAGAGGCAAAAAGAGTGAAACAGAGGCAAAAAGAATGAAACAGAGGCAAACAGACTGAAGCAGAGGCAATCAGACTGAAACAGAGGCTAACAGACTGAAATAGAGGCATACAGACTGAAACAGAGGCAAATAGACTTAAACAGAGGCAAACAGAGGCAAACAGAGTGAAACAGAGGCAAACTGAGTGAAACAGAGGCAAACAGACTTAAACAGAGGCAAAAAGAGGCAAACAGAGGCAAACAGGATTAAACAGAGGCAAACAGAGTGAAACAGAGGCAAACAGAGTGAAACAGAGGCAAACAGAGTGAAACAGAGGCAAACAGACTGTAACAGAGGCACACAGAAATTAAACAGAATCAAACAGTGGCAAAAAGAGTGAAACAGAGGCAAACAGAGTGATACAGAGGCAAACAGAGTGAAACAGTGGCAAACAGACTTAAACAGAGGCAAACAGAAT
>JANJGN010002711.1:0-61431 GCA_026770705.1 Isurus oxyrinchus
CCACAAAGTACCCCTCACCCCACCCCCCCGACCCACAACATACCCCTCACCCCCGACCCACAATGTACCCCTCACCCCCGACCCACAACGTACCCCTCACCCCACCCCCCGACCCACAACGTACCCCTCACCCCCGACCCACAATGTACCCCTCACCCCCAACCCACAATGTACCCCACACCCCCAACCCACAATGTACCCCACACCCCCAACCCACAATGTACCCCACACCCCCAACCCACAATGTACCCCTCACCCCAACCCACAACGTTCCCCTCACCCCCAACCCACAACGTTCCCCTCACCCCCAACCCACAACGTACCCCTCACCCCCAACCCACAACGTACCCCTCACCCCAAAACCACAACATACCCTTCACCCCCAACCCACAACATACCCCTCACCCTTCCCCCACCCCCCTGACCCACAACATACCCCTCACCCCTCCCCCCACTCCCCTGACCCTCAACATACCCCTCACCCCCCACCACCACTCCCTGACGCACAACGTACCCCTCGCCCCCCACCACCCCCGACCCACAATGTACCCCTCACCCCCCCACCACCCCCCCCGACCCACAACATACCCCTCAACCCCCCGACCCACAATGTACCCCTCACCCCCCACCCACAACGTACCCCTCACCCCCCCACCACCCCCGACCCACAACGTACCCCTCATTCCCCACCCACAATGAACCCCTCAACGCCCACCACCCCCCCCGACCCACAACGTACCCCTCACCTCCCACACCACCCCCCAACCCACAATGTACCCCTTACCCACAACGTAGCCCTCACCCCCCCCCACCCGCAACGTACCCCTCACCCCCCTGACCCACAACGTACCCCTCACGCCCCCACCATCCCTGACCCTCAACGAACCCCTCAACCCCCACCATCCCCCCACCCACAACATACCCCTCCCCCCCACCACCCCCCCGACCCACAACGTACCCATGACCCCCCCCACCATCCCGACCCACAATGTACCCCTCCCCCCACCACCCCCCAACCCACAACGTACCCATGACACTCCCCGACCCACAACGTACACATGACACCCCCCCACCCCCCTGACCCACACGTACCCCTCATTCCCCCCCACCACCCCGACCCACAACGTACCCCTACCCCCACCACCACCCCCCGACCCACAACGTACCCCTACCCCCACCCCGCACACAAAAAACAATTAAATCCACGCCTCCTCTCAGTGACCCGTGTCTGCTGTCCGAGTGAGATATTGTGGGCTTTGGTTGAGCGACTCGCTTGGCTATTTCGTGGGGGGTGGGTGTGGGGCAAGTTAAGAGTTGACCACGTTGCTGTGTGTGCGTGTGTGTATGGGGGGGGTGGAGTCACGTGTAGGCCAGGCTGGGTAAGGGTGGCAGATTTCCCCCTTCCCTGAAGGGGAACTTGAGTGAACCAGATGGGATTTCTTTTATGACCATCGATGATGGTTTTCACAGTCCCTGTGACTGAAACTGGCTTCATGATTCCAGGTTTTTAGGAATTGATTGAATTGAAATTCCACCGGCTGCTCTCCACCCGCCCCCCCCAACCCCCACTCCCAAGAACATTAGCCTGGGGCCTCTGGATTACCCGCGCAGCGACCTGACCCATGACGGTACGCTATCGTCTCCCTGCAATTGTTAAATAACGACTAAAAAATAGGAGGTTATGCTTCCCCAGCCCCTTTCGCCGAGGTGCTGGAATACGAAGGGTGGGGCGGTGGGGGTTTTGGATGTTACGCTTCAGCTGTACGCATCTCTGGTCAGACCCCTTCTGGGGAGGGTGGGGTGAGTGGTGGAGAGCAAAGCAGATTCACCACAACGATCCGGAAGCTAAAAGGGTCAAATTATCAGGAGTGTCTGTGCGTGTGTGTGTGTGTGTGTGCATGTGTCGGTGCATGTGTGCCTGTCCGTATGCGCGTGTGCCTGTGCATGCATGCGTGTATGCACGTGTGTGTGTGTGTGTGCCTGTGTGCATGTGTGCCTGTCCGTATGCGCGTGTGCCTGTGCGCGCATGCGTGTACGCACGTGTCTGTGTGCGTGCGTGTGTGCATGTGCCTGTGCGCGTGTGACTGTGTGCATGTGCCTGTGAGTATGCGCGTGTGCCTGTCTGCGTGTCTGTGCGCATTTGTCTGTGTGCGTCTGTCTGTGCGCCTGTGTGTGTGCGTGTGCACGTGTCCTGTGCGTATGCACGTATGCCTGTGTGTGTGTGTGTGTGCGCGCGTGCGTGTGTGTTTGTGTGTGTGTGTGTGTGTGTGCGCACACAGCAGATTGGGCTGGCATTGCCTTGAGTGTGGAAGACTAAGGGGCAATCTGATCGGAGGCGTTTATGAATTACACGAAAGGGCTTGACAGGGCAGGTACAAACTAGTTCCTCCGGCAAGAGAGTCCAGGTTGAGAGAGCTAGTCCGTTTGTGTGTCTGTGTGTGTGTGTGTGTGTGTGTGTGGTGGAGGGGAGGTGGGGGGGCGGTGAAGTTAGGAAGCACCTCCACGCATAAAAAAGGGTGGTGGAAACCTCAAACTACGTCTGCCCCAAGAAGGCGACTGAGGCTGAAAGGGGGTGCGGCGATGGTGAATCGAGAATTTTGATCGGGTCTTAGTCAAGTTACGGCATTGAGTGGGGGGCGCTACGGGGCCTATAGCTGGAGTCCAGAGGCCATGGGGCCCATTGAAAGCTCGAAGGGCTGAATGGCCTCCTCCCCCTCCTCCCATGTTCTCCGATGGGCCCAGCCTCTGCCGCCGCAGTTCAATCGCTGTCCACCGGGTGGCGAGGTTGCCTCCCTCCCACGAGGAGGTTCACCAGTCGGCAGCTGATGGCGGGGGGGGGGTGGAGGGGGAGGTGGCTCCATCTGCTGGCAACGGCCTGGCACTGCAAGGTGGGTGGGCTCTTTCTGCCCTATGTGGGGGAGCTCAGTGTCAGTCGACGCCCCACCCCCGATTTTCAAGTGCCCCTTGAAGGGACACTTGCCAACTAACATAGAAACGTAGAAAATAGGAGCAGGAGGACGCCATTCTGCACATCGAGGCCTGCTCCGCCATTCGGGGGCGATCATGGCT
Organism: Isurus oxyrinchus; assembly: GCA_026770705.1. Taxonomy (NCBI): domain Eukaryota; kingdom Metazoa; phylum Chordata; class Chondrichthyes; order Lamniformes; family Lamnidae; genus Isurus; species Isurus oxyrinchus. The sequence continues at coordinate 3,070 of JANJGN010002711.1, forward strand.
GATCATCCATTTCGATGCCTTTCCCTCCCCCCTCCCCTCCGCCACGCACCCCACCCCCCACCCCCCCCCACACTATCCCCATATCCCTCTACCTCACTGCTACTCATAAACCTGTCAATCTCAACTTTAAACATACCCAAGCGACCGAGCTTCCACAGCCTGCTGGGGTAGAGAATCCCAAACATTCATGACCCCTCCCAAAATAATTCCTCCTCCTCCTCGGTCCCAAGTATCTCCCCCCCATCCCCCTTATTTTCAAATTGCGTTCCCCTGGTTCTAGACCCCCCCCCCCCCCCCCCCCCCCCCCCCCACTCAACCAAGGAGGGGAACCATCTGACCTGCATCGACCCCCTGCCTGTCCCTTTAAGTCCTTTTTGTAGGTTCTGATGAGGTCACACATGAGTCATCGAGGTTCACAGCGCAGAGCAAGGCCCTTCGGCCCCATCGAGGCTGCACCGGTCAAATGAGCACCTCCCTATTTTGGTCCCATTTTCCAGCGCAAGGCCCACAGCCTTGTCTGCCGCGGCATGGCGAGCGCCCATCCAAACACTTCTTCGACGTTACGAGGGGTTCCTGCTTCTACCCGCCCTTTCCAGGCGGCGAGTTCCAGATCCCCACCACCCTCTGGGTGGGAAAAAACTCTTCCCGCATCCCCTCGCAATCTCCTGCCCCTCACCTCTCACCCTTCGAAACTCGACAGGCCCAGTTTTCCCCCACCGGACCCCCCCCCCCCCCCCCCCCCCGACTACCTCCTCCCATCACTCTCCATAGGATAGTACCCCCCCCCCAAACCGGCCATTTTGACTCTTACTCCACAGAAGGAGGCTAGTCGGCCCATCTTTCCCCCCCCCCACCCTCACCGACTCTTCGAAAGGACTGTCCAGTAGGGGGCGCCCCCCCTCTCCCTGCCCGCGCCGGCCCGCTAGAACGATTTCCCCTTTGAGCGTCCGTCCCATTCCCTTTCCACCGGGCCCGTTCCCTGGGGATGGAGGGTACCGGTCCTAGGCGGGGAGATCAGCGGGGGGGGGGGGGGGGGGGGGCGCGGGGGGTGGAATGTATATAGGAAGGATGTGATTGCACTGGAGGGGGTGCAGAGGAGATTCACCAGGATGTTGCCTGGGATGAAACATTTAAGTTATGAAGAAAGGTTGGATAGACTTGGGTTGTTTTCATTGGAGCAGAGAAGACTGAGGGGCGACCTGATCGAGGTGTACAAGATTATGAGGGGCATGGACAGGGTGGATAGGGAGCAGCTGTTCCTCTTCATTGAAGGGTCAGTCACAAGGGAATGGGGGGTGCATAAGGTCAAGGTGAGGGGCAGGAGGTTTTAGGGGGGATGTAAGGAGAAACTTTTTTACCCAGAGGGTGGTGAGGGTCTGGAATGCGCTGCCTGGGAGGGTGGTGGAGGCGGGTTGCCTCACATCCTTTAAAAAGTACCTGGATGAGCACTCGGCACGTCACGACATTCAAGGCTATGGGGCCGAGCACTGGTCAGTGGGGTTAGGTAGGTAGGTCAGGTGTTTCTCACGTGTCGGTGCAGACTCGATGGGCCGAAGGGCCTCTTCTGCACCGTATGAGATACTGTGAGGGGGTAGAGGGCGGGTGGTGGGGAATTAAGACCGAGCCTGCCTTCTCTTAGCCTTTCAAAGGACAAGAGGTGACCCGGGAAGCTTTAAAGGGAACGGATGGGGAGGGGGGCTGTGTGGCAGTCGAAGCGGGTCAGGCGTTGACGCCTGGGGCAGCTTCCGCCGCTTCCCCCTTCGGGCACACGAGCCGGGCCAGGAGCCGGTGGGTGAGGCCGCTCGGCAGCAGCACGCACCCCCCCCCACCCCCCCTACTCCGGCCTGCCCCGCCGTTCAATAAGACGGCGGTCGATCTGCCCCCCACCCCCCCAACCACCACCCCGCCCACATTCGCTTATCACGAATCTGTCTCGCTCCACCTGAAAAATATGCGATGTAAGCCTCCTTTAAACTTTGTCTTTGGTTTTACAGCCAACCCTAATTTTAGGGGCTGTGTTTATTTTATCCCTCACTTTGTTAACCTGGTTTATTTGGCCGACTCTAAAGGAGTTAATAATCGTCGAAGGCTCCGATCCCACCGCCTTTCGGGGAAGAGGGTTCCCAAGACTTGACCCCTGCCCTCCGAGAGAAAACATTTCTCCTCGTCTCCGTCCTAAAAGGGCGATCACCACCCCGCCCACCCCCCTGCCTCCTTGTTTTTAAACAGCGGTGGGGGGGGGGGGTGCTAAATGGGGCCCGCTCCTTGCTCCTAATTCGTACGTATGCGCACGAGGGGGGTGGGGTGGGGTAACTCCTTTAGAGTCAGCCAAATAAACCAGGTTAACAAAGTGAGGGATAAAATAAACACAGCCCCTAAAATTAGGGTTGGCTGTAAAACCGAAGACAAAGTTTAAAGGAGGCTTACATGGCATATTTTTTCAGGCGGAACGATACGGATTCGTGATAAGCGAATGTGGGCGAGGGGCTGGTGGTTTGGTGGGGGGGTGCAGCAATGTGGGTTCGAGGTCAGAAACAGATTGGGGTAGGGGTGGTGAGAAGGAGGGTGGTAGAGCCAGGGTGGGGTGGGGGGAAGCAGGGAGGGTGGTCTGATTGAAGTCAACCCAGTTGACCCCCTTTTTTAAAACGCACACAGGAGACGTGATGTCTGAGTGAGTCCAGGGGACCGACCCGATTGCCTGGATGGACGACTTGGAAAAGACGGTGCGGACGGTGCGGGGTAGGGTAGGGGGCGGCGAGGGACGAGTCGCCACGAGGAGCAGGCGGAAGGAGGTGGCCGGCTGAATTTCACCAGCCGGGAGAGGCGGGCCTGAGAGGGGGTGGGAGGTGTGTCCCCCCCGGACGTCTGGCAGTCCCTGGATCCCGGTGAAGCGCCGGCTGAGCCGAGGCTCAGAGCGGTGGAGGGCGGGAATGATAATTTTTTTTTGACGCGGTTTGCCAGCGACTTCGAGGGCCCAATGCCCTCCTTTTCCGGACTCTCCCCCCCCCCCCCCCCCCGTCATCTCCAGCGCCACAATCACCACCACCGCCGCCATCCCCGCTTCACCGCCAACCTCCTTGGTGAGGGCAGCAATCGCCGCCACCGACTCAGCGGGTGGGGAGAGACTGGCTGGGTTGCCTCAGCCTCCCCACCGCGACTTCACCGGGGATGGGGTCCGAAGCTCCACCCGCCCGCCGTTGGAGAACCGGTGACTTGACGCCGGCTGGTTTCTCGGTGACGTTTTCCCCCCCGGTTGATGGCTGAACAGGAACGCGCGTCTGGTTAACAGAACGTCGGCGTTTGCCGGTCAATGTCGGAGCCCCCGAACGGAGACTATCCACCGGGGGTTGGCGAAGGGTGGGGTTGTGTGGTGCGGGTGGGTTGATGGACCTCGCTGGGATTACCACCCGCCCTCCACCCCCCCCCCCCCCCCCACCACCAACCACCGCCCACGGCAGAGCCCACGCTCGGAAGGGGAGCTTCCATCCCTGCCAATTGGTGCGTTTATTTATTTATTTTTTGAACCCCACTCCCCCCTCAGCCCCCCAGGTTCCCGTGCCCCCCCCCCCCCCCACCCCGAGCACCCAAACTCCCCCTCGTGGGACTGCGTGGGCGCGATGGGCCGAATGGCCTGGCCCCCTTGCTGCGCCATCGCTTTCCATTGGTTCTACCCCCGCCCACCGGCTTCAAGTGGGGGGAGGGGATGGGGCATCTCCCTTCTCCTGGGGGCCATAGTTTACCCCTCAATCGCCGACGCCCTTTGAAAAGGGGATGACCAGGTCACGGCGAGGCGAGCGGGCTGGTCCGTCTCCAGCACGGAGGTGTAGTCGGGTAAAATTCATTCCCTCCTCCACCCTCAACATTCACTCCCTCCTCCACCTTCAACACACACTCCCTCCGCCACCTTCAACATACACTCCCTCCGCCCACCTTCAACATTCACTCCATCCACCACCTTCAACATTCACTCCCTCCGCCACCTTCAACATTCACTCCCTCCGCCACCTTCAACATTCAACTCCCTCCGCCACCTTCAACATTCACTCCCTCCGCCACCTTCAACATTCACTCCCTCCACCACATCCAACATTCACTCCCTCCGCCACCTTCAACATTCACTCCCTCCTCCACCTTCAACACACACTCCCTCCACCACCTTCAACATTCACTCCCTCCACCACCTTCAACATTCACTCCCTCCGCCACCTTCAACATTCACTCCCTCCGCCACCTTCAACATTCACTCCCTCCACCCCTTCAACATTCACTCCCTCCACCTTCAACATTCACTCCCTCCGCCACCTTCAACATTCACTCCCTCCGCCTTCGACATTCACTCCCTCCGCCACCTTCAACATTCACTCCCTCCGCCTTCGACATTCACTCCCTCCTCCACCTTCAACATTCACTCCCTCCGCCACCTTCAACATTCACTCCCTCCGCCACCTTCAACATTCACTCCCTCCACCCACCACCTTCAACGTTCACTCCCTCCATCCACCACCTTCAACATTCACTCCCTCCACCACCTTCAACATTCACTCCCTCCGCCACCTTCAACATTCACCTCCCTCCGCCACCTTCAACATTCCACTCCCTCCTCCACCTTCAACATTCACTCCCTCCTCCACCTTCAACATTCACTCCCTCCGCCACCTCTCCAACATTCACTCCCTCCACCACCGACGCACAGTAGCAGCAGCGTGTGTACCATCTACAAGATGCACCGCAGCAACTCACCGAGGCTCCTTCGACAGCACCTTCCAAACCCACGGCCGCTACCATCTAGAAGGACGAGGGCAGCAGACGCACGGGGAACATCCCCACCTGGAAGTTCCCCTCCGAGCCGCACTCGCCATCCCGACTTGGGAATATATCGGCCGTTCCTTCACTGTCGCCGGGTCAAAATCCTGGGAACTCTCTCCCTAACAGCACGGTGGGTGTACCTACAGCACAGGGGCTGCAGCGGCTCAAGAAGGCGGCTCACCCACCGCCACCAGCTGAAGGGGGCAATTAGGGATGGGCAGCAAATGCTGGGTCTAGCCAGCGAAGCCCACATTTCACCTTCCCCTCTTCCTGACCCTGGAGCAACGAATGGGAATGGGACCTTTACCACCCATCCCCCCCCACACCCCGCCGTGGAATATGCCGATGGGTGTCCTCGCTTTTAAGGTCTCGTCCAAAAAAACGATGCCTCTGACCGGGCCGCCCACACCCCACCCAGCCCACCCGCACGGGCACCAGGAATGTGCGGCCCCCCGCACTACGGGGCTTGCGTCTCTGGAACGCGGACCGGAGACTTTGGGAGACACGAATGAGACCCGCCGGGCCGGTGGCCCGCACCCCAGCATCCCCCACTCCCCACACCCCCCGTGCCCGCGATTGATCCACGGGTACTCCCGCCCCGGTTGTGGCACCGAGTCTGACGGGGAAGAGGAAGAGAACGGTTTCGGATTTCCCTGGGTCAGTGCCGGGAGGGGCGGGCATTGCGGGAGGTTTTGGTGGAGATTCCTGAATCCATTGGGACTGAAAGAGACGCTCCGATTTGATAGAGAGAGAGAGAGAGCGAGAGAGAGACAGTGTTATGAAGACAAACCATGCTGTAAATTAAATAAACATTTGGTAAGGACCTTTGATCACTGTGTTTGTATGTGTGTGTGTGTGTGTGTACACCTCTACATTGAGATTATAGCACCACTTGTTACCGTCACCCCCAAACTGCACCCGTTTCACATTTCTGTTTCCTTCAAGCGGCCATTTTGTTGGCTGCTCTCAAGCAGTCGGCCATTTTGTTGGCCGCTCTCAGGCAGTCGGCCATTTTGATGGCTGCTCACAGGCAGTTAGCCATTTTGTTGGCCGCTCACAGGCAGTTAGCCATTTTGTTGGGCCGTCCTCCATTTTGTTGGCTGTCCTCAGGCTGTGGCCATTTTGTTGGCTGTCCTCAGGCTGTCGGCCATTTTGTTGGCTGCTCTCTGGCAGTCGGCCATTTTGTTGGCTGTCCTCAGGCTGTTGGCCGCTCTCAGGCAGTCGGCCGTTTTGTTGGCTGCTCACAGGTAGTCGGCCATTTTGTTGGCTGTTCACAGGCTGTCAGCCATTTTGTTGGCCGTTCTCAGGCAGTCAGCCATTTTGTTGGCCAGTCTCAGGTAGTCGGCCGTTTTTTTGGCTGGAATCAGGCAGTCGGCCGTTTTTTTGGCTGGAATCAGGCAGTCGGCCGTTTTCTTGGCTGCTCTCAGGCAGTCCGCCATTTGTTGGCTTCCTCAGGCAGTCGGCCATTTTACTGGCTGTCCTCAGGCTGTCGGCCATTTTGTAGGCTGCTCACAGGCATTCGGCTATTTTATTGGCCGCTCACAGATGGTCAGCTGTTTCGTTAGCCGCTTTCAGGCTGTCCTCCATTTTGTTGGCTGTCCTTAGGCAATCAGCAAATTTGTTGGGTCCTCAGGCTGTCGGCCATTTTGTTGGCTGTCCTCAGGCAGTCGGCTATTTTGTTGGCTGTCCTCAGGCAGTCGGCCATTTTGTTGGCCACTCTCAGGCAGTCGGCCATTTTGTTGGCCACTCTCAGGCAGTCGGCCATTTTGTTGGCCACTCTCAGGCAGTCGGCCATTTTGTTGGCCACTCTCAGGCAGTCGGCCATTTTGTTGGCCACTCTCAGGCAGTCGGCCATTTTGTTGGCCACTCTCAGGCAGTCGGCCATTTTGTTGGCCACTCTCAGGCAGTCGGCCATTTTCTTGGCCATTCACAGGCAGTTGGCCATTTTGTTGGCCGATCTCAGGCAGTCGGCCATTTTGTTGGCCGTTCACAGGCAGGCAGTCATTTTGTTGGCCACTCACAGGCAGTTGGCCATTTTGTTGACCGATCTCATGCAGTCGGCCATTTTGTTGGCCTTTCACAGGCAGTCAGCCATTTTGTTGGCTGCTCATCGGTAGTCAGTCATTTTGTTGGCTGCTGACAGGCAGTTAGCCATTTTGTTGGCTGTCCTCAGGCTGTCAGCCATTTTATTGGCTGTCCTCAGGCTGTTGGCCACTCTCAGGCAGTCGGCTGTTTAATTGGCTGCTCTCAGGTAGTTGGCCGTTTTGTTGGCTGTTCACAGGCTGTCGGCCGTTTTGTTTGTCAGTCTCAGATAGTCAGCCATTTTGTTGGACGTCCTCAGGCAGTCGGCCGTTTTGTTGGACGCTCTCAGGCAGTCTGCCATTTTGTTGGCTGTCATCAGGCTGTCGGTCATTTTGTTGGCCGCTCTCAGGATGTCGGCTATTTTGTTAGCCGCTTTCAGGCTGTCCACCATTTTGTTGGCTGTCCTCAGGCAGTCGGCCATTTTGTTGGCTGTCCTCGGGCTTTTGGCCGCTCTCAGGCAGTCGGCCATTTTGTTGGCTGCTCTCAGGCAGTCGGCCGTTTTGTTGGCTGTTCACATCAGTCGGCCATTTCGTTGGCCCTCCTCAGACTGTCGGCCGTTCCGCCGTCCGTTCAGCAGCGCGCGCTTGTGCCTGTTGCGCCGGAGCCAGAACGCAGTTCACTTGCGCGACTTTCAGTCCCGGCCGTCCTTTCCTCCGTTTGGGTAGCCAGGCCTCTCTGGTGCAAGGTCCCTGTCTGAGCTCCACCTCCTCCCCTTCCCCCACCCCAACCCCCCCCCCCCCATCACCCCTGGCCTCCCACCAGCCGCCAAGTCCATCCTCCCTCCCTCTCTCCTCCCCCACATCCTTCCATCAGGCTTCTGCCAAGAGGGCGACCTTTCACCCCGCCAAGGTCAAGGCCTTCTCCCCGAGGCCTGCCGGAAGGTTCCGCTCAAAACAGCAAAGCTGATTCCCGGTCGCCAGGGCAACCCCTGTGTTGACAACGACAACACTCGGTGTCAGCGCCGAAATAACACAATGCTGGAATGGCCAAATCTGATGAAAGGAATTTAAAAATGCGTCTTGATGAGGGCCAAAACATTGTTGCTATGGTGACCGACAATATGAAATACAGGTTTAGTGAGTTCAGTGGGGGGCAGCAGTCGTGAGAGTTGACTTGAATAAGCTGGAGGAAGTACATTGTGTGCAGTTTTCACCATATTTCCCTCCGGTATGTGGATTGTACACAGGCGGGCACCCATTCACTGCCGCTCCCCAGTATCCTTGAGGGCACTGGGAGTCCTTAGGCCTAGGCCAGGGAGTGGGGTTAACATTGACCAGAAACTGAACCCAGGACCAGCCATATAAATGCTGTGGCTACGAGAGCAGGTCAGAGGCTGGGAATCCTGCGGAGAGTCACTCACCTCCTGACTCCCCCCCCAAAGCCTGTCCACCATCTACAAGACACAAGTCAGGAGTGCGATGGGACACTCTCCCCCCACTTGCCTGGATGAGTGCGGCTCCCACAACACCCGAGAAGCTCGACACCGTCCAGGACAAAGCAGCCCCCCGCTCGATCGGCACCCCATCCAGCAACATTCACTCCCTCCACCACCGACGCACAGTAGCAGCAGTGTGTGTACCATCTACAAGATGCACCGCAGCAACTCACCGAGGCTCCTTCGACAGCACCTTCCAAACCCACGACCGCTACCGTCTAGAAGGACGAGGGCAGCAGACGCATGGGGAACACCCCCACCTGGAAGTTCCCCTCCGAGCCGCACTCACCATCCCGGCTTGGAAATATATCGTCCGTTCCTTCACTGTCGCCGGGTCAAAATCCTGGGAACTCCCTCCCTAACAGCACGGTGGGTGTACCTACACCACAGGGACTGCAGCGGCTCAAGGAGGCGGCTCACCCACCACCACCTGCTCAAGGGGGCAATTAGTGGGTTGGGGCAATAAATGCCAGGCCCGGCCCAGTGACACCCACATCCCGTGAATGAATTAAAAAAGACTCCCTCCCCTTTAGGCTCAGCCGCCCCAGGGTGTAGATGCAGCGTCCCTCCCATGTGCAAGGAAGAAACTAGAGTAGGAGGCGAACTGTCAGCCCCTCGAACCTGCCCCGTAATCCAATACAGGGGGTGGGGAAAAAGGATTTAAAAAAAAACATGTTTAAAAAAATTTGATTTAAAAAGGTGTAAGGATGGGGAAAAGAGTTCATGGTCTGAAGTTGTTGAACTCAATATTCAGACCGGAAGGCTGTAAGGTGCCTAGTCGGAAGATGAGGTGTTGTTCTTCCAGTTTGCGTTGGGCTTCACTGGAACAATGCAGTAAGCCAAGGACAGACATGTGGGCAAGAGAGCAGGGTGGAGTGTTAAAATGGCAAGCGACAGGGAGGTTTGGGTCATTCTTGCGGACAGACCGAAGGTGTTCTGCAAAGCGGTCGCCCAGTTTACGTTTGGTCTCTCCAATGTAGAGGAGACCACATTGGGAGCAACGAATGCAGTAGACTAAATCTTTACACTTTTTGAAATCCAATTTTTAAAAATTAGTTTTTTAATGTTTTTTTAAATCTGACTTTTCTCTTCGCCCCCCCCCCCCCACCCTCCAAACAAAGGGCCGTCTGTCACTTGCTTCTATGTTTTGCCGTCACAGAGTACTCACCCTTATTAACACATTCTCCTTTCTTACCTTTGCGCCGCTATCAGCACCTTCTTTAGTCTTTAACACTACCGTTAACACTCCCTTTGTCTTGTGTCCATGACATCTTTGTCAATCCCTCCTTTGCCCCCACCTGTCTCTGACCTTCTATCTTGCCTCACCTGCTCCTCCCCCTCTCAAACAGTATACAATCCATCACATTTCTACTTCTCTGTAGCTCTGAGGAGGAGTTGCACAGACTCGAAACGTTAACTCTGTCTCTCTCTCTCTCTCCATAGAAGCTGCCAGACCTGCTGAGATTTTCCGGCAATTTCTGTTTTCATTGTAGATGGTACACACACTGCTGCCGCTGTGTGTCGGTGGTGGAGGGAGTGAATGTTGGTGGATGGGGTGCCGATCGAGCGGGGGGGCTGCTTTGTCCTGGACGGTGTCGAGCTTCTCGAGTGTTGTGGGAGCCGCACTCATCCAGGCAAGTGGGGGGAGAGTGTCCCATCACACTCCTGACTTGTGCCTTGTCGATGGTGGACAGGCTTTGGGGGGGAGTCAGGAGGTGAGTGCCTCTCCGCAGGATTCCCAGCCTCTGACCTGCTCTTGTAGCCGCAGTATTTATGTGGCTGGTCCGGTTCAGTTTCTGGTTAATGGTAACCCCCAGGATGTTGATAGTGGGGGATTCAGTGATGGTAATGCCCATTGAACGTCAAGGGGTGATGGTTAGATTCTCTCTTGTTGGAGATGGTCATTGCCTGGCATTTGTGTGGCGAGAATGTTACTTGCCACTTGTCAGCCCCAAGCCTGGATATTGTCCAGGTCTTGCTGCATTTGGACATGGACTGCTTCAGTATCTGAGGAGTTGCGAATGGTGCTGAACATCGTGCAATTGTCAGTGAATATCCCCACTTCTGACCTTATGATGGAGTGAAGGTCATTGATGAAGCAGCTGAAGATGGTTGGGCTGAGGACACTACCCTGAGGAACTCCTGCAGTGATGTCCTGGAGCTGAGGTGACTGACCTCCAATAACCACAACCATCTTCCTTTGTGCTAGGTATGACTCCAACCAGCAGAGAGTTTTCCCCCTGATTCCCATTGACTCCAGTTTTGCCAGGGCTCCTTGATGCCACACTCGGCCAAATGCTGCCTCGATGTCAAGGGCAGTCACTCTCACCTCACCTTGGATGGGGTGGTAATTGGCCGGGTTGGATTTGTCCTGCTTTTTGTGTACAGGACATACCTGGGCAATTTTCCACATAGCTGGGTAGATGCCAGTGTTGTAGCTGTACTGGAACAGCTTGGCTGGGGGCGCGGCAAGTTCTGGAGCATAGGTCTTCAGTATTATTGCCGGAATATTGTCAGGGTGCATAACCATTGCATTATCCAGTGCCTTCAGCCGTTGGTATCTTGATATCACATGGAGTGAATCGTACTGGCTGAAGACTGGCATCTGTGATGCTGGGGACCTCCGGAGGAGGCCGAGATGGATCATCCACTCGGCACTTCTGGCTGAAGATTGTTATGAATGCTTCAGCCTTATCTTTTGCACTGATGTGCTGGGCTCCTCCATCATTGAGGATGGGGATATTTGTGGAGCCTCCTCCTCCAGTGAGTTGTTTAATTGTCCACCACCATTCATAACTGGATGTGGCTGGACTGGCAGGTGTGCCACTTTCTGCCGGGATGGGGGGGGTGTGGTGGGGGTGGCGGGGGTGGCGGGGGTGTTGGGTGTGCGGGGGCTGGGGGAGGGTGTTGAGGGGTGGCGGGGGGCTGGGGGGGGATGTTGGGGGTGGCGGGGGGCTGTTGGGGGTGGCGGGGGGCTGGGGGGGGCTGTTGGGGGTGGCGGGGGGCTGGGGGGGGGGTGTTGGGAGTGGCGGGGGGCTGGGGGGGGGTGTTGGGGGTGGCGGGGGGCTGGGGGGGGGTGTTGGGGGTGGCGGGGGGCTGGGGGGGGGTGTTGGGGGTGGCGGGGGGCTGGGGGAGGGTGTTGAGGGTGGCGGGGGGCTGGGGGAGGGTGTTGGGGGGTGGCGGGGGGCTGGGGGGGGTGTTGGGGGTGGCGGGGGGCTGGGGGGGGGGGTGTTGGGGGGTGGCGGGGGGCTGGGGGAGGGTGTTGGGGGTGGCGGGGGGCTGGGGGGGAGGGTGTTGGGGGTGGCGGGGGGCTGGGGGAGGGTGTTGGGGGTGGCGGGGGGCTGGGGGGGGTGTTGGGGTGGCGGGGGGCTGGGGGAGGGTGTTGGGGGTGGCGGGGGGCTGGGGGGGGGTGTTGGGGGTGGCGGGGGGCTGGGGGGGGTGTTGGGGGTGGCGGGGGGCTGGGGGGGGGTGTTGGGGGTGGCGGGGGGCTGGGGGAGGGTGTTGGGGGGTGGCGGGGGGCTGGGGGGGGTGTTGGGGGTGGCGGGGGGCTGGGGGAGGGTGTTGGGGGTGGCGGGGGGCTGGGGGGGGGTGTTGGGGGTGGCGGGGGGCTGGGGGGGGTGTTGGGGGGTGGCGGGGGGCTGGGGGGGGGTGTTGGGGGTGGCGGGGGGGCTGGGGGGGGGGGTGTTGGGGGTGGCGGGGGGCTGGGGGGGGGGTGTTGGGGGGTGGCGGGGGGCTGGGGGTGTGGCGGGGCCAGCGAGGGGTTTGGAGTATTTCAATATTCCAATCCATGTGTGGATGGGGGGTGGGGAGTGGGGTGGTGGTGGAGTGTTCCATTCTCTCCATGTGGGGGGGGGGGGGGGGGGGTGCCAGACTGTTCCATTCTCACCTTGGGTTGGGGGGGGGGAGGAGTGTTCCATTCTTCCCATGTGGGGAGTGGAGTGTTCCATTCTCCCCATGTGGGGGGGGGGAGGTGTCATAATGTTCCATTCTCACCTTGGGTGGGGGGGGGGGGGGTGGAGTGTTCCACTCTCCCCATTTTGGGGGGGTGGGGGTGCGGAGTGTTCCATTCTTTCCATGTAGGGGGGGGGGCCGGAGTGTTCCATTCTTTCCATGTGGGGGGGGGGGGGGGGGCGGAGTGTTCCATTCTTTCCATGTGGGGGGGGCGGTGTCAGAGTGTTCCATTCTCACCTTGGGTTGGGGGGGAGTGTTCCATTCTCCCCATTTGGGGGGGTGGTGGAGTATTCCATTCTCCCCATCTGTCTTTGCCGGGGGGGGTGGGGTTGGAGGTGGAAAAGGCTCGGGCATCTCTCTGGTTTCCATCAGCCCCGAATCCCAGCGGACGTCGTCTTTCACACGGGCAAACGCGAGGAAGAACAAATACAACGATAAAAGACGGGGAGCAGACCGCGCCGCCCTTCTACCCCCAACCACCCCCCCCCCCCCCACCCGTACCCTCCGCCGACAGAGAGGCGTTTCCTTGGGAAACCCAAGGCCGAGGCTTCGCCCAGGGTGGAAGGCCCCGTGACGGCGCATGCGCGGCCCTTGGCGCGCGGAGGGCGGGAAGCGGCCATTGGTCGAGGAGGCCGCGTGCCATGACATCAAAACTGTGGGCGGAGTTCCCGCGCGACGCGAGGGAGGCGGGGCATTCGACGTCACACCCCCCCTCCCACCCGCCACCAACCAGCCCTCGAGGGCGGGGATAGGCAGTGGAACCGCGTGCGGGAGGCAGGTGTCGACGTCGCCAGGTTGGAAGCGGCGGGCCAGCGCGGTGTTCAAAGGGCCAGGTCGCCGAGGGAACGGGGCGACGTCACAATAGGATAGAGGGGGAGGGGGCGGCGCGTGAGCGCGAAGGGTCGGTGCGGCAGAGTGCGCAGTTCAAAGCACCCTGTCGGCTGAGGAACGGCTGCATCACAATGGGGCGGGGTGGGGCTTGCGGTGAGGTCAACAGTAGCGTGAGGCTCGGGGACGGTGGGGAGAGTCCTGGGTGAGATTACATTAGGGTGGGCGGGGCCTCGGTGAGGGCAACAATGGCGTGAGGCGGGGCCCGGCGGGGAGGGCGGGGAGGGTCCCGGGTGAGATCACAAAAGAGTGAGCGGGGCCTCCGTGAGGTCACAACAGGGTGGGCGGGGCCTCGTTGAGGTCAACAATGGAGTGAGGCGGGGCCCGGCGGGAGGGTGGGGAGGGTCTTGAGTGAGGTCACAATAGAGTGGGCGGGGCCTCAGTGAAGTCTCCAACAGGCGGGCGTGGCTTCCCCGCCGGCCCCCACCCCCCACCTTCTCCCTCCCTCCTCCACAGTGAGCACATGGCCTTCCTGAGGCACCTCTCCTCCCGCCTGCTCCCCGCCGCCTGGCCTCGCCCCTCCCGCCCACTCGCCCGGGGTCTCGCCGCGAGCCCGGAGCAGCCGCGGCGGCGGCACCCGGGCAAGCTGTACGGCGGCCGGGCCACGGTCACCCTCATCCCCGGCGACGGGGTGGGCCCGGAGCTGATGCTCCACGTCGAGCGGGTCTTCCGGGCCTCGCACGCCCCGGTGGACTTCGAGGAGGTGCGGGTGGACAGCGGCGCCGCTGACGGCCGGGACATCGGCGCCGCCATCGCGGCGGTCCGGCGCAACCGGGGTGGCGCTGAAGGGCAACTTCGAGACGGCCGTCGAGCGGCTGCCGGCCCATCGCCGCTCGCTCAACGTGTTCTTCCGCACCGAGTTGGACCTCTTCGCCAGCGTCAACCGCTACCGCAGCCTGCCGGGCCTGGGACCCGCCGCCGCCGCCGGCCTCCCGCTGGACATCGTGGTCATCCGGGAGACCACCGAGGGCGAGTACGCCCACCTGGAGCACGAGAGCGTGCCGGGCGTGGTGGAGAGCCTGAAGATCATCACCCGCGCCCGCTCGGTGCGGCTGGCCGAGTTCGCCTTCAGCTACGCCCGCCGGCACGGCCGCCGGAGCCTGGCGGTGGTGCACAAGGCCAACATCATGAAGCTGACCGACGGGCTGTTCCTGCGGTGCTGCCGGGAGGTGGCGGCCGGCTACCCGGAGATCGAGTTCGGCAGCCTCATCGTGGACAACGCCACCATGCAGCTGGTGAGCCAGCCGGGCCGCTTCGACGTGCTGGTGACGCCCAGCCTGTACGGGGTGGTGATCAACAACATCTGCGCCGGCCTGGTGGGGGGGCCGGGCCTGGTGCCGGGCGCCAGCTACAGCCACCGCTGCGCCGTCTTCCAGACGGCCATCCGCAACACGGCGCCCGGCCTGGCCGGGCGCAACGCGGCCAACCCCACTGCCATGCTGCTGGCCGGCTGCCTGCTGCTTGACCACCTGCGGCTGGGCGGCCACGCCCGCCTCATCCGGGGCGCCGTCCTGGGGGCCCTAAGGGACGCCGGGACCCGCACGCTCGACGCCGGGGGGCGCGCCTCCTCCACCGAGGTGGTGGACTATGTCGTGGGCCGAATCCAGCAGGAGCAGCAGCGGCCGTGAGAAGCCTTTGGATCAGAAAGAGACGGACTCCCTCCCTCCCACCCACCACCCCCACCACCCTTCTGCTCTCCCCCTCACCCCGTTGATCATTTTGCTCATGTATATCGAATTAAATAATACGTATCGCTTGGTAGTACAGAAAGCGAGTCTTTGCTGGGGGTGGGGGGTGGGGGGGGGAGATTAAGCCGCACGTTGGACAAGCTTTATCTCACTGACCGGTTGGGATAGATGCAAGAATGCCAAATTTCGGAGAGAGGATGACTTGCGCCGCATGAGAGATCCCAGGAATGAAAGGCTTAACGTATGAGGAACATTTGAGGACTCTGGGTCTATACTCGATGGAGTTTAGAAGGATGAGGGGGGATCTGATTGAAACTTACAGGATACTGAAAGGCCTGGATAGGGTGGATGTTTCCATTTGTAGGAGAGACTAGGACCCGAGGGCACAGCCTCAGAGTAAAGGGAAGACCTTTTAGAACAGAGATGAGGAGAAACTTCTTCAGCCAGAGAGTGGTGAATCTATGGAATTCATTGCCACAGAAGGCTGGGGAGGCCAGGTCATTGAGTGTATTTAAGACCGAGATAGATAGGTTCTTGATTGGTCAGGGGGTCAAAGGTTACGGGGAGAAGGCGGGAGAATGGGGTTGAGAAACTTATCAGCCGTGATTGAATGGCGGAGCAGACTCGATGGGCTGAATGGCCTAATTTCTGCTCTGATGTCTTACGGTTTTATAACGCGCGCTGAGGGGGGGGGGGCGGGGGGTGGGGGGGGCACCTTCCTTCCCCCCCCCTCCTCATCACGTCACCTCCACCAGGCGTCGAAAGGGGGAGCCCCCTTCTCGGCCAAGCCCCGTCGTCCGGCTCGGCGCGAGGTCGTCCGTAGGTCGAGCGAGCCGCCTTGACCGGTCTTCCTTTCCTCCTCCTTTCACCCACTGTCCGACAGCGCTGTAACTCTTCATGTTCCTCGGAGCTAAAAGGCTGGCGTGTGATTCCCATTCCTCCCTCCCAACACCTCCCGCGACCGGCGGGTTTTTGCACCAGGGCCGATCCCCCAGTGTCAATTTGGGCAGCCCCCTAGAAATCCGATGTAGATTTTTGCTTTCTTCTTACGATCTGAGGTTTAATAGGTTGGGGGAGGGTGGTGTTGGTTGGGTGCGGGGGTCGCGTTCACTTCTGCTGCTCGACTGACTATTAGGTTGCGAAGATATTTCCCACCTTGGGGGGGTGGTGGGGGGGGGGGTTGGTGGGTGGAGTGGGGGTGTCCAGTGATGAACGGGGGAGTGGGGACCAGCAATGGTAAACCATGAGTTGGGGAAGGGGTGGGGTGGGGGTGGAGGGTCATGAAAGCAAGCGGGCTTTCTCTCCTCGTGAACCCGTTCTAGATCAGTGCCGAGAATTGATGCGTTTGGACCTTCCAGGCGGGAAACTGGGATGGTGGCAGCAATTGGCCCTTGGCTGCATTGAGAGGTCCCGAGACGCTTGGCGAGAGCAACTATCCGCCAGAATTTGAGGCTGTGCCCACGTGAGAGTGGGCCAGCAGACATTGGGTCAGAGGACCAAAGACCTGGACAAAGCCGTGCTTTTAAAGGTGCATCTCACAGGGGGAGGGTGAGCGAGGCGGTGGAGTTTTAGGGAGGGAGTTGCCCGGAAAGCTGACACCCAGCCCACCGGCTGAAGACATGGCCGCCAAAGGTGGAGCGGTTGATATATGGGGTGGGGGTTGAGGGATGATATGGCGTGGAGTTATAGGGTAGGCTTGAGGAATGGGGTGGGGTTGAGACATGAGGTGGTGTGGAGATATGGGGTGGGGGTTAAGGGAAGAGGCGAGGTTGAGATATGGGGTGTGGTTGAGGGATGAGGTGATGTTGAGATTTGGGCAGGGGGTTGTGGGTTGAGGTGGTGTTGAGATATGTGGTGGGGGTTGAGGGATGTGGTGGTGTTGAGATATGGGGTGGGGGCTGAGGAGGAGGTGGGTTTGAGATATGGGGTGCGGGTGAGATATCGGCGGTAGGGGTTGAGGGATGAGGCAGTTTTGTGAGTTGTGTTTGCAGTTAAGGGATGAGTTGTTGAGATATGGGGCGGGGGTTGAGGGATGAGGTGGTGTTGAGATATGGAGTGGATTTTGAGGGATGAGGCGGTGTTGATATATGTGGTGGAGGATTAAGGAATGATGCAATGTTGAGATATGGGGCGGTGGCTAAGGGAAGTGGTGAGTTTGAGATATGGGGTGGTGGTTGAGGGATGAGGTGGTGTTGAGATATGGGGCGGGGGTTGAGGGATGAGATGGTGTTGAACTATGGGGTGGTGGTCGTGGGATGAGGTGGTGTTGAGATATGGGACAGGGGTTGAGGGATGAGGCGGGTGTTAATACATGTGGTGGAGGATTGAGGGATGAGGCAGTGTTGAGGTATGGGGCATGGGTTGAGGGAAGTGTGTTTGAGATATGGGGTGGGGGTTGAGGGATGAGGTTGGGTTGAGTTATGGGGTGGGGTTGACATAAGGAGTGGGATCAAGGGATGAAGCGGTGGTGAGATATGAGGAGCAATTGAGGGATGTGGCGGTGTTTAGAAATGGGGAGGTGTTTGAAGGTTGAGGTGGGGTCTAGTTATTGGATGAGGTTGAGGGTTGATGTGGTGTTGAGATATGGGGTGGGGGTTGAGGAATGAGGTGACGTTGCAATATGGGGTGGAGGTTGAGATGTGTTTTGGGGGTGTGAGGGATGAGATGGTGTTGAGATATGGGGCGGGGATTTGAGGAATGAGGCTGCGCTGGGTAATGGGGTGGGGTTTGAGGGATGAGGTGGTGTTGAGATATGGAGTGGGAGTTGAGGGCTGACGCGGTCTTGAGATATGGGGCGGGGGTTGAGGGATGAGGTGGTGTTGAGATATGGGGTGCGCGTTGAGGAATGAGGCTGTGTTGAGATATGGTACGGGGGTTGAGGGATGAGGTGGTGTTGAGATAAGGGGTGGGGGTTGTGGGATGAGCCGGTGTTGAGATATGGGGTGGGAGTTGAGATATGTGGTGGGGGCAGAGGATGAGGTGGTTTTGGGATATGGGTTGGGGGTTGAAGAATGAGGTGGGGTTGAGGTTTGAAGTGGGATTGAGATATGGGGTGGGGGCTTGAGGGATGAGGCTGTGTTGACATATACGGCGGGGTTTGAAGGATGAGGTTGTGTTGAGATATGGGGCGGGGGTTGAGGGATGAGTTGGTGTGGGGATATTGGTCAGGCGTTGATGGATGAGGCGGTGTTGAGATATGGAGTGGGTGTTGAGGGATGAGGTAATGTTGAGATATGGGGTGCAGATTGAGGGAAGAGGTTGGGTTGAGATATGGGGTGGGGTTGAGGTATGAGGTGGATTTAAGATATGTGGTGGGGTTGACATATTGGGCAGGGTTGAGGGTTGAGGCGGTGGTGAGATATGAGGAGTGGTTGAGGGATGAGACGGTGTTGAGAAATGTGGTGGGCGTTGAGGGATGTGGCGGTGTTGAGATATAGAGTGGGAGTTGAGGAATGAGGTGGTGTTGCAATATGGGGTGGAGGTTGAGATGTGGGGTGGGGTGTGAGGGATAAGCTGGTGTTGAGATATGGGGTGGGGCTTTGAGGAATGAGGCTGCGCTGTAAGATGGTGTGGGATTTGAGGGATGAGGTGTTGAGATATGGGGTGGGGGTTGAGGGATGAGGTGGTGTTGAGATATGTGGTAGAGCACTGAGGGATCAGACAGTGTTGAGATTTGTGGTGGGGGTTGAGGAATGAGGTGGTGTTGAGATATGGGGCGGGCGATGAGCAATGACGTTGTGTTGAGATATGAGCTGGGGATTGAGGGATGAGGTGGTGTTGAGATATGGGGTGGGGGTTGAGCGATGAGGTTGTGTTGAGATATGGGGCGGGGATTGAGGGATAAGCCAGTGTTGAGTGGGGAAGGATTTGAGGAATGAGTCGGTTTTGAGATATGGGATGGGGGCTGAAGAGGATGTGGGTTTCAGATAAGGGGTGCGGGTGAGATATCGGCGGTAGGGGTTGAGGGATGAGGCAGTTTTGTGATTTGTGTTTGCAGTTAAGAGATGAGTTGTTGAGATGTGGGGCGGGGGGTTGAGGGATGAGGTGGAGTTGAGATATGGGGTGATTTTTGAGGGATGAGGCCGTGTTGAGGTATGGGGCGGTGGTTGAAGGAAGTGGTGGCTTTGAGATATGGGGTGGGGGATGAGGGATGACGTTGGTTTGAGATACGGGATGGGGTTGACATATGGGGCGGGGTCGAGGGATGAAGCGGGTGGTGAGAAATGAGGAGCGATTGAGGGATGTGGCAGTGTTTAGAAATGGGGAGGGGGTTGAGGGTTGAGGTGGGGTCTAGTTATTGGATGAGGTTGAGGGTTGATGTGTTGAGATATGGGGTGGGGGTTGAGTTGTGGGGTGGGGTGTGAGTGATAAGGTGGTGTTGAGATACGGGGTCAGTGTTTGAGGAATGAGGCTGCGCTGTGACATGGCATGGGGTTTGAGGAATGAGGTGGTGTGATATGGGGTATGAGTTGAGGGATGATGTGGTGTTGAGATATATGGTGAGGGTTGAGGAATGAGGTGGCATTGCAATATGGAATGGAACATTGAGGGATCAGGCAGTGTTGAGATATGGGGCGGTGGTTGAGCGAAGAGGTGGGTTTGAGATATGGGGTGGGGATTGAAGGATGAGGTGGGGTTGAGGTTTGAAGTGGGATTGAGATATGGGGTGGGGGCTTGAGGGATGAGGCTGTGTTGAGATATACGGCGGGGGTTGAGGGATGAGGTGGTGTTGAGATATGGATTGGTGTTGAGGGATGAGCCGGTGTTGTGATATCGGTGGGGGTTGAGGGATGAGGTGGTGTTGAGATGTGGAGTGGCAGTTGAGGGCTGAGGCGGTCTTGAGATATGGTGTGGGGGTTGAGGGATGAGGTTGTGTTGAGATATGTGGTGGAGCATTGAGAGATCAGGCAGTGTTGAGATATGGGGTGGGGTTGAGAGATGAGGTGGTGTTGAGATATGTGGTGGAGCATTGAGAGATCAGGCTGTGTTGAGATATGGATTGGGGTTGAGGGATGAGCTGCTGTTGAGATATGGGGTGAGGGTTGAGGGATGAGCCCGTGTTGAGATATGGGGCGGTAGTTGAGGGATGAGGTGGTGTTGAGATATGTGTCGGGCGTTGATGGATGAGGCGTTGTTGAGATATGGGGTGGGTGGTTGAGGGATGAGGTAGTGTTGAGATATGGGGTGCGGGTTGAGGGAAGAGGTGGGGTTGAGACATGGGATGGATGTTGAGTGATGAGGTGGAATTGAGATATGTGGTGGGCTTGAGATATGGGACAGGGTTGAGGGATGAGGTGGTGGTGAGATCTGAGGAGGGGTTGAGGGATGAGGCAATATCGAGATATGTGGTGGGCGTTGAGGGATGTGGCGGTGTTGAGAAATGGGGAGGAGGTTGAGGGCTCCGGTAGAGTTGAGTTATTGTATGAGGTTGAGGGATGATGTGGTGTTGAGATATGGAGTGGGTGTTGAGGAATGAGGTGACGTTGCAATATGGGGTGGAGGTTGAGCTGGGGGGTGGGGTGTGAGGGATCAGCTGGTGTTGAGATATGGAGTGGGGGTTTGAGGAATGCGGCTGCGCTGTGATATGGTGTAGAATTTGAGGGATGAGGTGGTGTTGAGATATGGGGTGGAGCATTGAGGGATCAGGCAGTGTTGAGATATGGGACGGAGGTTGAGGGAAGAGGTGGATTTGAGCTACGTGGTGGGGGTTGAGGGAAGAGGTGATTTGGGGATATGGGTTGGGGGTTTAAGGATGAGTTGGGGTTGAGGTTTGAAGTGGGATTGAGATATGGGGTGGGGGCTTGAGGGATGAGGCTGTGTTGAGATATACAGATATACGGCGGGGGTTGAGGAATGACGTGGTGTTGAGATATGGGGTGGGGGTTGAGGGATGAGCCGGTGTTGAGATATGGGGCGGGGGTTGAGGGGCGAGGTGGTGTTGAGATATGGAGAGGGTGTTGAGGGATAATCCGGTGTTGAGATATGGAGCGGGGGTTGAGGGGTGAGGTGGGTTTGAGAGATGAGGTGGGGTTGAGATATGGGGTGGCGGTTGAGGAATGAGGTGGCGTTGCAATGTGGGGTGGAGGTTGAGATGTGGGGTGGGGGTTGGAGGAATTAGGCTGCACTGTGATATGGTGTGGCTTTTGAGGGCTGAGGCGCTCTTGAGATATGGGGTGGGGGTTGAGGGATGAGGTGGTGTTGGGATATGTGGTGGAGCATTGAGAGATCAGGCAGTGTTGAGAAATGAGGTGGGGATTGAAGGTAGAGGTGGGTTTGAGATATGGGTTGGGGGTTAAAGGATGAGGTGGGGTTGAGGTTTGAATTGGGGTTGAGATATGGAATGGGGGCTTGAGGGGTGAGGTTGTGCTTAGATATAGGGCGGGGTTTGAGATTTGAGGTGGAGGTTGAGGAATGAGTTGGTGTTGAGATATGTGGCGGGCGTTGAGGGATGAAGCGGTCTTGAGATATGGGGTGGGGTTGACATATGGGGCGGGGTTGAGGAATGAAGCGGTGGTGAGATATGAGGAGTGGTTGAGAGATGTGGCGGTGTTTAGAAAAGGGGAGGTGGTTGAGGGATGAGGTGGGGTCTATTTATTGGACGAGGTTGAGGGTTGTGGGGATTGAGGAATGAGGTAGTGTTGCAATATGGAGGTTGAGATTTGGGGAGGGGTGTGAGGGATAAGCTGGTGTAGAGATACGGGGTGAGGGTTTGAGGAATGAGGCTGCACTGTGACATGGCATGGGGTTTGAGGGATGAGGTGGTGTTGAGATATGGGGTGCGAGTTGAGGGCTTGGCAGTCTTGAGATATGGGGCGGGGGTTGAGGGATGAGGTGGTGTTGAGATATGGGGCGGGCGTTGAAGGATGAGGCTGTGTTGAGATATGGTGTGGGGTTGAGTGATGAGATGGTGTTGAGATATGGAGAGGTGGTTGAGGGATGAGGTGGTGTTAAAATATGGCGTGGGCATGGAGGATGAGGTGTTTCTGAGATATAGGGTGGCGGCTGAATTATGTGGTGGGCATGAAATATCGGCCGTAGGGGTTGAGGGATGAGGCGGTATTGAGATATGGGGTGGCAGTTAAGGATGAGTTGGTATTGAGATATGGTGCGGGGGTTGAGGGATGAGGTAGTATTGGGATATGGGGTGGAAGATTGAGGGATGAGGCATTGTTAAGATATGGGGCGGGGGTTGAGGGAAGTGGTGGGTTTGAGATATGGGGTGAGGTTGAGATATGGGGCAGGGTTGAGCATTGAGGCGGTGGTGAGATATGAGTAGGGGTTGAGGGATGAGGTGGTGTTGAGATATGTGGTGGGGTTGAGGGATGTGGCGGTGTTGAGAAATGGAGAGGGGGCTGAAGGCTGAGGTGTGGTTGAGGGATGAGGTGGGGTTGAGTTATTGTTGAGGTTGAGGGATGTTGTGTTGACATATATGGTGGGGGTGGAGGAATGAGGTGACATTGCAATATGGGGTGGAACATTGAGGGATCAGGCAGTGTTGAGATATGGGGCGGTGGTTGAGCGATGAGTTGGGTTTGAGATATGGGGTGGGGATTGAAGGATGAGGTGGGGTTGAGGTTTGAAGTGGGATTGAGATATGGGGTGGGGGCTTGAGGGATGAGGCTGTGTTGAGATATATGGCGGGGGTTGAGGAATGAGATGCTGTTGAGATATGGATTGGGGTTGAGGGATGAGCCGGTGTTTAGATATGGGGCAGGGGTTGAGGGGCGAGGTGGGTTTGAGAGATGAGGTGGGGTTGAGATATGTAGTGGAGCTTTGAGAGATCAGGCAGTGTTGAGATATGGGGTGGGGGTTGAGGGATGAGGTGGTGTTGAGATATGTAGTGGAGCATTGAGAGATCAAGCTGTGTTGAGATATGGATTGGGGTTGAGGGATGAGCCGGTGTTGAGATATGGGGTGAGGGGTTGAGGGATGAGGTGGTGTTGAGATATGGGGTGCGGGGTTGAGGGATGAGGTAGTGTTGCGATATGGGGTGCGGGTTAAGGGAAGAGGTGAGTTTGAGACATGGGATGGGTGTTGAGGGATGAGGTGGAATTGAGATATGTGGTGGGCTTGAGATATGGGGCGGGGTTGAGGGATGAGGCGGTGGTGAGATCTGAGGAGTGGTTGAGGGATGAGGCGTTGTTGAGAAATGGGGAGGAGGTTGAGGGCTCAGGTAGAGTTGAGTTATTGTATGAGGTTGAGGGATGATGTGGTGTTGAGATATGGAGTGGGGTTTTGAGGAATGCGGCTGCACTGTGATGTGATGTAGGGTTTGAAGGATGAGATGGTGTTGAGATATGGGGCGAGGGTTGAGGGATGAGTCGGTGTTGAGATATGTGGTGGAGCATTGAGGGATCAGGCAGTGTTGTGATATGGGGCGGAAGTTGAGGGAAGAGGTGGGTTTGAGATATGTGGTGGGGGTTCAGGGATGAGGTGGTTTTAGGATATGGGTTGGGGGTTGAAGGATGAGGTGGGGTTGAGGTTTGAAGTGGGATTGAGATATGGGTGGGTGTTGAGGGATGAGGTGGTGTTGAGATATGGGGTGGGGGTTGAGGGGTGAGGTGGTGTTGGGATAAGGAGTGGGGGTTGAGGGATAATCCGGTGTTGAGTTATGGGGCGGGGGTTGAGGGGTGAGGTGGGTTTGAGAGATGAGGTGGGGTTGAGATATGGGGTGGTGGCTGAGGAATGAGGTGGAGTTGCAATATGGGGTGGAGGTTGAGATGTGGGGTGGGGGTTGGAGGAATTAGGCTGCACTGTGATATGGTGTGGGATTTGAGGGCTGAGGCAGTCTTGAGATATGGGGTGGGTGTTGAGGGATGAGGTGGTGTTGAGATATGTGGTGGAGCATTGAGAGATCAGGCAGTGTTGAGATATGAGGTGGGGGTTGAGGGTAGAGGTGGGTTTGGGATATGGGTTGGGCGTTGAAGATTGATGTGGGGTTGAGGTTTGAATTGGAGTTGAGGTATGGGGTGGGGGCTTGAGGGGTGAGGTTGTGCTTAGATATAGTGCGGGGTTGAGATTTGAGGTGGAGGTAGAGGATTCAGTTGGTGCTGAGATATGGGGCGGGCGTTGAGGGATGAAGCAGTGTTGAGATATGGGGTGGGGGGTTGAGGGATGAGATTGTGTTGAGATTTAGGGAGGGGGGTTGTGGGTTGAAGTGTTGTTGAGGTATGGGGCGGGAGTTGAGGGCTGAGGTGGTGTTGATATATGGGGCAGGCGTTGAGGGATGAGGCGGTGTTGAGATATGAGCTGGGCGTTGAGGGATGAGGTGGTGTTGTGATATGGGTTGGGGGTTGAGGGATGAGCCGGTGTTGAGTCGGGCAGGAGTTGAGGGATGAGGCAGTGTTGAGATATGTGGTGGGGGCTGAGGATGAGGTGGGTTTGAGATATGGGGTGCGGGTGAGATATCGGCGGTAAGGGTTGGGGTATGAGGCGGTGTTGATATATGTGGAGGAGCGTTGAGGGATGAGGCAGTGTTGAGATATGGGTCAGGGGTTGAGCGAAGAAGTGGGTTTGAGATATGGGCTGGGGTTTGAGGGATGTGTGGGATTGAGATATGGGGTGGGGTTGTGATATGGGGCAGGGTTGCTGAGGTGGTTTTGAGATATGTGGTTGCAGTTAAGGGATGAGTTGGTGTTGAGATATGGGATGGTGGTTGAGGGTTGAGGTTTTGAGATATGGGGCGGGGTTGAGGGAAGTGTGGGTTTGAGATATAGGGTGGGGGTTGAGTGATGAGGTGGGGTTGATATGTAGGGTGGGGTTGACATATGGGGTGGGATTGTGGGATGAAGCAGTGGTGAGATATGAGGAGGGGTTGAGGGATGAGGCAGTGTTGAGATATAGGGCAGGGGTTGAGTGAAGAAGTGGGTTTGAGATATGGGGTGGGGTTTGAGGGATGAGGCGGTTTTGAGATATTGGGTTGCAGTTAAGGATGAGTTGGTGTTGAGATATGGGGTGGAGTTGAGATATGGGGTGGGGGTTGAGGGATGAGGTGGTGTTGAGACATGGGGTGTTGGTTGAGGGATGAGGTAGTGATGAGATATGGGGCGGGAGTTGTGGGAAGTGGTGGGTTTGAGCTATGGAGTGGGGGTTGAGAGATGAGATGGGTTTGAGATGTGGGGTAGGGTTGACATATGGGGCGGGATTGAGGGATGAAGCGGTGTTGAGAAATGGGGAGGGGGTTGAGGGCTGAGGTGGTGTTGAGATATGTAGTGGAGCATTGAGAGATCAGGCAGTGTTGAGATATGGGGCAGAAGTTGAGGGAAGAGGTGGGTTTGAGATATGTGGTGGGGGTTCAGGGATGAGGTGATTTTGGGATATGGGTTGGGGGTTGAAGGATGAGGTGGGGTTGAGGTTTGAAGTGGGATTGAGATATGGGGAGGGGGTTGAGGGCTGAGGTGGGATTGAGTTATTGTATGAGGTTAAGGGATGATGTGGTGTTGAGATATGGAGTGGTGGTTGAGGAATGAGGTGGCGTTGCAATATGGGGTGGAGGTTGAGATGTGTGTTGGTTTGAGGAATGAGGCTGCACTGTGATATGGCGTGGCATTTGAGGGATGACGTGGTGTTGCGATATGGGGTGGCAGTTGAGGGCTGAGGCGGTCTTGAGATATGGGGTGGGGGTTGAGGGTTGAGGTGGTGTTGAGATACTTGATGGAGCAATGAGAGATCAGGCAGTGTTGAGATATGGGGTGGGGGTTGAGGGTAGAGGTGGGTTTGGGATATGGGTTGGGCGTTGAAGGATGAGGTGGAGTTGTGGTTTGAATTGGGGTTGAGATATGGGTGGGGGCTTGAGAGGTGAGGTTGTGCTTAGATATAGGGCGGGGGTTGAGATTTGAGGTGGAGGTCGAGGAATGAGGTGGTGCTGAGATATGTGGCGGGCGTTAAGGGATGAAGCTGCTTTGAGATATGGAGTGGGGGTTTGAGGGATGAGATTGTGTTGAGATTTAGGGTGGGGGTTGTGAGTTGAGGTGGTGTTGAGTTATGGGGCGGGTGTTGAGGGATGAGGCGGTGTTGAGATATGGGGTGGGGGTTGAGGGATGAGGTTGTGTTGAGATATGGGTCGGGGTTGAAGGATGAGGCGGTGTTGACATATGGGGCGGGAGTTGAGGGATGAGGTGGTGTTGAGATATGGGGTGGGGGTTGAGAGATGAGCCGGTGTTGAGTCGGGCAGGAGTTGAGAGATGAGGCAGTGTTGAGATATGTGGTGGGGGCTGAGGATGAGGTGGGTTTGAGATATGGGGTGCGGGTGAGATATCGGCGGTAGTGGTTGGGGATGACGCAGTTTTGAGATATGGAGTTACAGTTAAGGGATGTGTTGGTGTTGAGATATGGGGTGGGGGTTGAGGGATGAGGTGGTGTTGAGATATGGGGCAGGGGTTGAAGGATGAGGTGGTGTTGATATATGTGGAGTGGCGTTGAGGGATGAGGCAGTGTTGAGATATGGGGCAGGGGTTGAGCGAAGAAGTGGGTTTGAGATATGGGGTGTGGTTTGAGGGATGAGGTGGGGTTGAGATATGGGTGTGGTTGAGATATGGGTGGGGTTGAGATATGGGGCGGGGTTGAGGGATGAGGCGGTTTTGAGATTTTGGGTTGCAGTTAAGGGATGATTTGGTGTTGAGATATGGGGTGGTGTTTGAGGGATAAGGTGGCGTTGAGACATGGGGTGTTGGTTGAGGGATGAGGTAGTGATGAGATATGGGGCGGGGGTTGTGGGAAGTGGTGGGTTTGAGATATGGAGTGGGGGTTGAGAGATGAGATGGGTTTGAAATGTGGGGTGGGGTTGACCTATGGGGCGGGATTGAGGGATGAAGTGGTGTTGAGAAATGGGGAGGGGTTTGAGAGCTGAGGTAGGGTTGAGTTATTGTATGAGGTTAAGGGATGATGTGGTGTTGAGTTATGGGGTGGCGGTTGAGGAATGAGGTGGCATTGCAATATGGGGTGGAGGTTGAGATGTGTTTTGGGGGTTTGAGGAATGAGGCTGCACTGTGATATGGCGTGGGATTTGAGGGATGACGTGGTTTTGAGATATGGGGTGGCAGTTGAGTGCTGAGGCGCTCTTGAGATATGTGGTGGGGGTTAAGGGATGAGGTGGTGTTGAGATACTTGATGGAGCAATGACAGATCAGGCAGTGTTGAGATATGGGGTGGGGGGGTTGAGGATAGAGGTGGGTTTGGGTTATGGATTGGGCGTTGAAGGATGAGGTGGGGTTGTGGTTTGAATTGGGGTTGAGATATTGGGTGGGGGCTTGAGGGGTGAGGTTGTGCTTAAATATAGGGCGGGGGTTGAGGTTTGAGGTGGGGGTTGAGATTTGAGGTGGAGGTTGAGGAATGAGGTGGTGTTGAGATATGTGGCGGACGTTGAGGGATGAAGCTGTTTTGAGATATGGGGTGGTGGTTTGAGGGATGAGATTGTGTTGAGATTTAGGGTGGGGGTTGTGGGTTGAAGTGGTTTTGGGTTATGGGGTGGGGGTTGAGGGATGAGCCGGGTTTGAGTGGGGCGGGAGTTGAGGCATGAGGCGGTGTTGACATATGGGGTGGGGGTTGAGGGATGAGGCAGTGTTGAGCTTTGTGGTGGGGGCTGAGGATGAGGTGGGTTTGAGATATGGGGTGCGGGTGAGATATCGGTGGTAGTGGTTGCGGGATGAGGCAGTTTTGAGATATGGAGTTACATTTAAGGGATGTGTTGGTGTTGAGATATGGGGTGGGGGTTGAGGGATGAGGTGGTGTTGAGATATGGGGTGGCGGTTGAAGAATGAGGTGGTGTTGATATATGTGGTGGAGGGTTAAGGGATGAGGCAGTGTTGAGATATGGGGCAGGGGTTGAATGAAGAAGTGGGTTTGAGATATGGGGTGGGGTTTGAGGGATGAGGTGGTGTTGATATATGTGTTGGGGGGTTGAGGGATGAGGTGGTGTTGCGATATGGGGCAGGGGTTGAGGGATGAGGCAGTGTTGATATATGTGCTGGAGGATTGAGGGATGTGGCAATGTTGAGATATGGGGCAGGGGTTGATCGAAGTAGTGGGTTTGAGATATGGGGTGCGGTTTGATGGAGGAGGTGGGGTTGAGATTTAGGGTGGGGTTGAGATATGGGGCGGAGTTGAAGGATGAGGCGGTTTTGAGATATGGGGTTGCAGTTAAGGGATGAGTTGGTGTTGAGATATGCGGTGGTGGTTGAGGGATAAGGTGTTGTTGAGATATGGAGTGCTGGTTGAGGGATGAGGTGGTGTTGAGATATGGGGCAGGGATTGAGTGGTGAGGTGGTGTTGAGATATGGGGTGTTGGTTGAGGGATGAGGTGGTGTTGAGATATGTGGCGGGGGTTGAGGGAAGTGGTGGGATTGAGATATGGGGTGAGGGTTGAAAGATAAGCTGGGGTTGAGATGTTAAGTGGGGTTGACATATGAAGCGGTGGTGAGATATGAGGAGGGGTTGAGATATGGTGCGGTCTTGAGATATGTGGTGTGGGTTGAAGGATGTGATGGTGTTGAGAAATGGGGATAGGGTTGAGGGCTGAGGTGGGGTTGTGGGATGAGGTGGGGTTGAGTTATTGTATGAAGTTGAGGGATGATGTGGTGACATATGGGGTGGGGGTTGCGGAATGTCGTGGCGTTGCAATATCGGGTGGAAGTTCAGATGTGGAGTGGGGTGTGAGTCATAAGGTGGTGTTGAAAAAAGGGGTGGGGTTTTGAGGAATGAGGCAGTCATGAGATATGGGGTGGGGTTTGAGGGATGAGTGGTGTTGAGATATGGGGCGGGAGTTGAGGGATGAGGCAGTGTTGAGATATGTTCTGGAGCATTGAGGGATCAGGCAGTGTTGAGATATGGGGCGGGGATTGATGGAAGAGGTGGGTTTGAGATATGGTCTTGGGGTTCAGGGATGAGGTGGTTTTGGGATATGGGTTGGGGGTTGAAGGATGAGATGGGGTTGACGTTTGCAGTGGGGTTTCGATATGGGGTGGGGGCTTGAGGGATGAGGTTGTGTTGAGATATAGGGCAGGGTTTAAGGGATGAGGTGGTGTTGAGATATAGGGTGTGGTTAAGGGATGAGGCGGTGTTGAGATATGGGCGGGAGTTGAGGGATGAGGTGGTGTTGAGATATGGGGTGGGGGCTGTGGATGAGGTGGTGTTGAGATATGGGCGGGAGTTGAGGGATGAGGTGGTGTTGAGATATGGGGTGGGGGCTGTGGATGAGGTGGTGTTGAGATATGGGGTGGGGGTTGAGAGATGAGCCGGTGTTGAGTCGGGCAGGAGTTGAGAGATGAGGCAGTGTTGAGATATGTGGTGGGGGCTGAGGATGAGGTGGGTTTGAGATATGGGGTGCGGGTGAGATATCGGGTGCAGGGGTTGGGGGATGAGGCAGTTTTGAGATATGGGGTTACACTTAAGGGATGTGTTGGTTTTGAGATATGGGGCGGGGGTTGAGGGATGAGGCGGTGTTGATATATGTGATGAAGGGTTGAGGGATGAGGCAGTGTTGAGATATGGGGCAAGGGTTGAGCGAAGTAATGGGTTTGAGATATGGGGTGGCGGTTGAGAGATGAGGTGGGGTTGAGATGTGGGGTGGGGTTGACATATGGGGCAGGATTGAGGGATGAAGCGGTGGTGAGATATGAGGAGGGGTTGAGGGATGAGGCAGTGTTGAGATATGAGGTTGAGGATTTAGTGATCAGGCAGTGTTGAGATATGGGGCGGGTTTGAGTGAAGAGGTGGGTTTGAGATATGGGGTGGGGATTGAGGGATGAGGTGGTTTTGCGATATGGGTTGGGGGTTGAAGGATGAGGTGGGTTTGAGGTTTGAAGTGGGGTTGAGATATGGGGTGGGGGCTGAGGATGAGGTGGGTTTGAGATACGGGGTGGCGCCTGAGGTATGAGGTGGTGTTGAGATATCGGTGGTAGGGCTTGAGGGATGAGGCACTTTTGAGATATGGTGTGGCAGTTAAGGGATGAGTTGTGGTTGAGATATGGGGTGGGGGTTGAGGGCTGAGGTGGGGTTGTGGGATGAGGTGGGGTTGAGTTATTGTATGAAGTTGAGGGATGATGTGGTGACGTATGGGGTGGGGGTTGAGGAATGTCGTGGCATTGCAATATCGGGTGGAAGTTGAGATGTGGAGTGGGGTGTGAGTCATAAGGTGGTGTTGAAAAAAGGGGTGGGGTTTTGAGGAATGAGGCAGTCTTGAGATATGGGGTGGAGTTTGAGGGATGAGTGGTGTTGAGATATGGGACGGGAGTTGAGGGATGAGGCGGTGTTGAGATATGTTCTGGAGCATTGAGGGATCAGGCAGTGTTGAGATATGGGGCGGGGATTGATGAAAGAGGTGGGTTTGAGATATGGTCTTGGGGTTCAGGGATGAGGTGGTTTTGGGATATGGGTTGGGGGTTGACGTTTGCAGTGGGGTTGACGTTTACAGTGGGGTTTCGATATGGGGTGGGGGCTTGAGGGATGAGGTTGTGTTGAGATGTAGGGCAGGGTTTGAGGGATGAGGTGGTGTTGAGATATAGGGTGTGGGTTAAGGGATGAGGCGGTGTTGAGATATGGGCGGGAGTTGAGGGATGAGGTGGTGTTGAGATATGGGGTGGGGGCTGTGGATGAGGTGGTGTTGAGATATGGGGTGGGGGTTGAGAGATGAGCCGGTGTTGAGTCGGGCAGGAGTTGAGAGATGAGGCAGTGTTGAGATATGTGGTGGGGGCTGAGGATGAGGTGGGTTTGAGATATGGGGTGCGGGTGAGATATCGGGTGCAGGGGTTGGGGGATGAGGCAGTTTTGAGATATGGGGTTACACTTAAGGGATGTGTTGGTGTTGAGATATGGAGCGGGGGTTGAGGGATGAGGTGGTGTTGATATATGTGGTGAAGGGTTGAGGGATGAGGCAGTGTTGAGATATGGGGCAGGGGTTGAGCGAAGTAGTGGGTTTGAGATATGGGGTGGCGGTTGAGAGATGAGGTGGGGTTGAGATGTGGGGTGGGGTTGACATATGGGGCAGGATTGAGGGATGAAGCGGTGGTGAGATATGAGGAGGGGTTGAGGGATGAGGCGGTGTTGAGATGTGAGGTTGAGGATTTAGTGATCAGGCAGTGTTGAGATATGGGGCGGGTTTGAGTGAAGAGGTGGGTTTGAGATATGGGGTGGGGATTGAGGGATGAGGTGGTGTTGAGATACTTGATGGAGCAATGAGAGATCAGGCAGTGTTGAGATATGGGGTGGGGGGGTTGAGGATAGAGGTGGGTTTGGGATATGGATTGGGCGTTGAAGGATGAGGTGGGGTTGTGGTTTGAATTGGGGTTGAGATATTGGGTGGGGGCTTGAGGGGTGAGGTTGTGCTCAAATATAGGGCGGGGGTTGAGATTTGAGGTGGGGCTTGAGATTTGAGGTGGAGGTTCAGGAATGAGGTGGTGTTGAGGTATGTGGCGGACGTTGAGGGATGAAGCTGTTTTGAGATATGGGGTGGAGGTTTGAGGGATGAGATTGTGTTGAGATTTAGGGTGGGGGTTGTGGGTTGAAGTGGTTTTGGGTTATGGGGTGGGGGTTGAGGGATGAGCCGGGTTTGAGTGGGGCGGGAGTTGAGGGATGAGGCGGTGTTGACATATGGGGTGGGGGTTGAGGGATGAGGCGGTGTTGATATATGTGCTGGAGGATTAAGGGATGTGGCAGTGTTGAGATATGGGGCAGGGGTTGATCGAAGTAGTGGGTTTGAGATATGGGGTGTGGTTTGATGGAGGAGGTGGGGTTGAGATATGGGGCGGAGTTGAAGGATGAGGCGGTTTTGAGATATGGGGTTGCAGTTAAGGGATGAGTTGGTGTTGAGATATGGGGTGGTGGTTGAGGGATAAGGTGTTGTTGAGATATGGAGTGCTGGTTGAGGGATGAGGTGGTGTTGAGATATGGGGCAGGGATTGAGTGGTGAGGTGGTGTTGAGATATGGGGTGTTGGTTGAGGGATGAGGTGGTGTTGAGATATGTGGCGGGGGTTGAGGGAAGTGGTGGGATTGAGATATGGGGTGAGGGTTGAAAGATGAGCTGGGGTTGAGATGTGAAGTGGGGTTGACATATGAAGCGGTGGTGAGATATGAGGAGGGGTTGAGATATGGGGCGGTCTTGAGATATGTGGTGTGGGTTGAAGGACGTGGCGGTGTTGAGAAATGGGGATAGGGTTGAGGGCTGAGGTGGGGTTGTGGGATGAGGTGGGGTTGAGTTATTGTATGAAGTTGAGGGATGATGTGGTGACATATGGGATGGGGGTTGAGGAATGTCGTGGCATTGCAATATCGGGTGGAAGTTGAGATGTGGAGTGGGGTGTGAGTCATAAGGTGTTGAAAAAAGGGGTGGGGTTTTGAGGAATGAGGCAGTCTTGAGATATGGGGTGGGGTTTGAGGGATGAGTGGTGTTGAGATATGTTCTGGAGCATTGAGGGATCAGGCAGTGTTGAGATATGGGGCGGGGATTGATGGAAGAGATGGGTTTGAGATATGGTCTTGGGGTTCAGGGATGAGGTGGTTTTGGGATATGGGTTGGGGGTTGAAGGATGAGATGGGGTTGACGTTTGCAGTGGGGTTTCGATATGGGGTGGGGGCTTGAGGGATGAGGTTGTGTTGAGATATAGGGCAGGGTTTGAGGGATGAGGTGGTGTTGAGATATAGGGTGTGGGTTAAGGGATGAGGCGGTGTTGAGATATGGGCGGGAGTTGAGGGATGAGGTGGTGTTGAGATCTGGGGTGGGGGCTGTGGATGAGGTGGTGTTGATATATGTGGTGAAGGGTTGAGGGATGAGGCAGTGTTGAGATATGGGGCAGGGGTTGAGCGAAGTAATGGGTTTGAGATATGGGGTGGCGGTTGAGAGATGAGGTGGGGTTGAGATGTGGGGTGGGGTTGACATATGGGGCAGGATTGAGGGATGAAGCGGTGGTGAGATATGAGGAGGTGTTGAGGGATGAGGCGGTGTTGAGATATGAGGTTGAGGATTTAGTGATCAGGCAGTATTGAGATATGGGGCGGGTTTGAGTGAAGAGGTGGGTTTGAGATATGGGGTGGGGATTGAGGGATGAGGTGGTTTTGCGATATGGGTTGGGGGTTGAAGGATGAGGTGGGTTTGAGGTTTGAAGTGGGGTTGAGATACGGGGTGGGAGCTGAGGATGAGGTGGGTTTGAGATCCGGGGTGGCGGCTGAGGTATGTGGTGGGGGTGAGATATCGGTGGTAGGGCTTGAGGGATGAGGCACTTTTGAGATATGGTGTGGCAGTTAAGGGATGAGTTGTGGTTGAGATATGGGGTGGGGGTTGAGGGCTGAGGTGGGGTTGTGGGATGAGGTGGGGTTGAGTTATTGTATGAAGTTGAGGGATAATGTGGTGACGTATGGGGTGGGGGTTGAGGAATGTCGTGGCATTGCAATATCGGGTGGAAGTTCAGATGTGGAGTGGGGTGTGAGTCATAAGGTGGTGTTGGAAAAAGGCTGGGGTTTTGAGGAATGAGTCAGTCTTGAGATATGGGGTGGGGTTTGAGGGATGAGTGGTGTTGAGATATGGGGCGGGAGTTGAGGGATGAGGCGGTGTTGAGATATGTTCTGGAGCATTGAGGGATCAGGCAGTGTTGAGATATGGGGCGGGGATTGATGGAAGAGGTGGGTTTGAGATATGGTCTTGGGGTTCAGGGATGAGGTGGTTTTGGGATATGGGTTGGGGGTTGAAGGATGAGATGGGGTTGACGTTTGCAGTGGGGTTTCGATATGGGGTGGGGGCTTGAGGGATGAGGTTGTGTTGAGATATAGGGCAGGGTTTGAGGGATGAGGTGGTGTTGAGATATAGGGTGTGGGTTAAGGGACGAGGCGGTGTTGAGATATGGGCGGGAGTTGAGGGATGAGGTGGTGTTGAGATCTGGGGTGGGGGCTGTGGATGAGGTGGTGTTGAGATATGGGGTGGGGGTTGAGAGATGAGCCGGTGTTGAGTGGGGCAGGAGTTGAGAGATGAGGCAGTGTTGAGATATGTGGTGGGGGCTGAGGATGAGGTGGGTTTGAGATATGGGGTGCGGGTGAGATATTGGGTGCAGGGGTTGGGGGATGAGGCAGTTTTGAGATATGGGGTTACACTTAAGGGATGTGTTGGTGTTGAGATATGGAGCGGGGGTTGAGGGATGAGGTGGTGTTGATATATGTGGTGAAGGGTTGAGGGATGAGGCAGTGTTGAGATATGGGGCAGGGGTTGAGCGAAGTAGTGGGTTTGAGATATGGGGTGGCGGTTGAGAGATGAGGTGGGGTTGAGATGTGGGGTGGGGTTGACATATGGGGCAGGATTGAGGGATGAAGCGGTGGTGAGATATGAGGAGGGGTTGAGGGATGAGGCGGTGTTGAGATATGAGGTTGAGGATTTAGTGATCAGGCAGTATTGAGATATGGGGCGGGTTTGAGTGAAGAGGTGGGTTTGAGATATGGGGTGGGGATTGAGGGATGAGGTGGTTTTGCGATATGGGTTGGGGGTTGAAGGATGAGGTGGGTTTGAGGTTTGAAGTGGGGTTGAGATATGGGGTGGGGGCTGAGGATGAGGTGGGTTTGAGATACGGGGTGGTGGCTGAGGTATGAGGTGGGGGTGAGATATCGGTGGTAGGGCTTGAGGGATGAGGCACTTTTGAGATATGGTGTGGCAGTTAAGGGATGAGTTGTGATTGAGATATGGGGTGGGGGTTGAGGGATGAGGTGGTGTTCAGATATGGGGCGGTGGTTGAGGGATGAGGCGGTGTTGAGATATGGGGCGGGGGTTGAGTGATGAGGTGTTGTTGAGATATGGGGTGGGTGTTGACGGATGTGTCGGTGTTGAGATATGGGGTGGATGTTGAAGGATGTGGTGGTGTTGAGATATGGGCGTTGGCTTATGGGGTGAGGCAGTGTTGAGTTATAGGGTGGGGGTTGAGGGATGTGTTGGTTTTGAGATGGGGTGGGAGTTGAGGGATGAGGTGGGTTTGAGATATGGGGTGGGGGTTGAGTGATGAGGCGGTGTTGAGATATGGGGCAGGGGTTGAGGGAAGAGGTGGGTTTGAGATATGGGGTGGGGGTTGAGGGATGAGGAGGTGTTGAGATTTGTGGGGTTGAGGAATGAAGTGGTGTTGAGATGGGGTGGGCGTTGAGTGATGAGGCGGTGTTGAGATATGGGGCAGGGGTTGAGGGAAGAGGTGGGTTTGAGATATGGGGTGGGGGTTGAGGGATGAGGCGGTGTTGAGATATGGGGCAGGGGTTGAGGGAAGAGGTGGGTTTGAGATATGGGGTGGGGGTTGAGGGATGAGGCGGTGTTGAGTTATAGTGTCGGGGTTGAGGGTTGTGTTGGTGTTGAGATGGGGTGGGTGTTGAGTGATGAGGTGGTGTTGAGATATGGGGTGGGGGTTTGAGGGATGACGTAGTGTTGAGATTTAGGGTGGGTGTTGTGGGATGAGGTGGTGTTGAGATATGGAGCAGGTGTGAGGGATAAAGCGGTGCTGACATATAGGGCGGTTGTTGAGGGATGAGGCGGTGTTTATATATGTGGTGGAGCATTGAGTGTTCAGGCAGTGTTGGGATATGGGGCAGGTGTTGAGGGAAGAGGTTGGTTTGATATATGGTGTGGGTGTTGAGGGGTGAGGTGGTGTTGAGATTTGTGATGGGCGTTGAGGAATGTGGTGGTGTTGAGATATGGGGTGTGCGTTGAATGATGAGGCGGTGTTGAGATATAGGGTGAGGGATGAGGTTGTGTTGATATTTAGGGTGGGGGTTGTGGGATGAGGTGGTGCTGAGATATGGGGCAGGTGTTGAGGGATGAGGCGGTGTTGAGATATGGGGCTGGGGTTGAGGGATGAGGTTGTGTTGAGAAATGGTGTGGGGTTTGAGCGTTTTGACAGTGTTGAGATATTGGGTGGGCGTTGAGGGATGAGGCGGTGTTGAGATATGGGGTGGGGGTTGAGGGATGAGGCTGTATTGAGATATGGGGCGAGCGTTGAGGGATGAGGTGTGTTTGAGATATGGGGCGGGAGTTAAGGGATGAGGGTGTGTTGAGATATAGTGTCGAGGCTGAGGATGAGGTGGGTTTGAGATATGGGGTGCAGGCTGAGGTATGTGGTGGGGATGAGATATCGGTGGTAGGGGTTGAGGGATGAGGCAGTTTTGAGATATGGGGTGGCAGTTAAGGGATGAGTTGGTGTTGAGATATGGGATGGGGTTGAGGGATGAGGCAGTGTTAAGATATGTGTTGGAGGATTGAGAGATGAGGCAGTGTTGAGGTATGGGGCAGGTGTTGAGGGAAGAGGTGGGTTTGATATATGGGGTGGGGATTGAGGGATGAGGTGGTGTTGAGATAAGGGATGTGCGCTGAGTGATGAGGCGGTGTTGAGATATGGGGCGGGAGTTGAGGAATGAGGTGGTGTTGAGATATGGGGTTGGGTTGAGTTATGCGGTGGGAGTTGAGGGATGAGGCCGTGTTGAGATATGCAGTGGGGGTTTGAGGGATGAGTTGGTGTTGAAATATGGAGTGGGGGCTGAGGGATTAGGTGGTGTTGAGATAAGGGGCTGGGGTTGAGGGATGAGGTGGCGTTGAGGGATGAGGCGATGTTGAGATATAGGGCAGGGATAAGGTTGTGTTGAGATATGGGGGGGTATTTGAGGGATGAGTTGTTGGGATATGGGATGGCGGTTGAGAGATGGGGTTGGGGTTGAGGGATGATGTGGAGTTCATCTATGGGGTGTGGGTTAAGGGATGAGGCGCTGTTGAGATATGGGGTGGGGGTTTGAAGGATGAGGTGGTGTTGGGATATGGAGTGGAGGTTGAGGGTTGAGGCTGTATTGAGATTTGGGGTTAAGGCGGTGTTGAGATATGGGGTGAGGGTTGAGGCGGTGTTGATATATGGAGTGGGGGTTAAGGGATGAGGTGGTGAGATATGGGGTGGGGGTTGTGGGTTGTGGCGCTTTTGAGATATGGGGTGGGGATTATGGATGAGGTGGTATTGAGGGATAAGCTGGGGTTGAGGGATGAGGTGGTGTTCAGCAATGGTGCGGGGATGAGGTTGAGGGATGAGGTGGTGTTGAGATATAGGGTGTGTGTTGAGGGATGAGGTGGTGTTGAGATTTGGGTTGGGTTTGAGGGATGAGGAGATGTTGAGATATGGGGTAGGGTTTGAGGGATGAGGTAGTGTTGAGATATGGGGTGGAATTGAAGGATGAGGTGGTTGAGATATAGGATGGGTTTTTGAGGGATGAGGTGGTGTTGAGATATGGGGTGGGGGTTGAGGGCTGAGGCGGTGTTGAGATATGGGGTAGGGTTTGAGCGATGAGGTGGTGTTGAGATATGGGGTGGGGGTTGAGGGATAAGGTGGTGTTGAGATATGGGGTAGGTTTTAAAGGATGAGGCGGTATTGAGATATGGGGTGGGGTTTGAGGGATGAGGTGGTGTTGAGATATGGGGTAGGGTTTGAGGGATGAGGCGGTGTTGAGATATGGGGCGGGGGTTGAGGGATGAGGTGGGTTTGAAATATGGAGTGGGGGTTGAGGGGTGAGGTGGTGTTGAGATTTGTGGTGGGGGTTGAGGAATGTGGTGTGGAGATATGCGGTGTGCGTTGAAAGATGAGGCAGTGTTGAGATATGGGGTGAGGGATGAGGTGTTGATATTTAGGGTGGGGGTTGTGGGATGAAGTGCTGTTGAGATATGGGGCGGGTGTTGAGGTATAAGGTGGTGCTGAGATATGGGGCAGGTGTTGAGGGATGAGGCGGTGTTGAGATATGGGGCGGGGTTGAGGGATGAGGTTGTGTTGAGAAATGGTGTGGGGTTTGAGCGTTTTGATGGTGTTGAGATATTGGGTGGGCGTTGAGGGATGAGGTGGTGTTGAGATATGGGGCGGGGGTTGAGGGATGAGGTTGTGTTGAGATATGGGGTGAGCGTTGAGGGATGAGGTGTGTTTGAGATATGGGGCGGGAGTTGAGGGATGAGGGTGTGTTGAGATATGGTGTCGAGGCTGAGGATGAGGTGGGTTTGAGATATGGGGTGCGGGCTGAGGTATGTGGTGGGGATGAGATATCGGTGGTAGGGGTTGAGGGATGAGGCAGTTTTGAGATATGGGGTGGCAGTTAAGGGATGAGTTGGTGTTGAGATATGGGATGGGGTTGAGGGATGAGGCAGTGTTAAGATATGTGTTGGAGGATTGAGAGATGAGGCAGTGTTGAGGTATGGGGCAGGTGTTGAGGGAAGAGGTGGGTTTGATATATGGGGTGGGGATTGAGGGATGAGGTGGTGTTGAGATTTGTGGTGGGGGTTGAGGAATGTGGTGTTGAGATTTGTGGTGGGGGTTGAGGGATGAAGTGGTGTTGAGATATGGGGTTGGGTTGAGATATGGGGTGGGTGTTGTGCGTTGAGGTAGTGTTGAGATAGGGGGCAAGGATTCAGGGATGAGGCAGTGTCGAGATATGGGCTTGAGGGATGAGGCAGTGGTGAGATATGAGGAGGGGTTGAGGGATGAGGCGGTGTTGAGAATGTGGTGGGGATTGAGGGATGTGGCGGTGTTGCGAAATTGGTAGGGGGTTGAGGGCAGATTTGGGGTTAAGGACAGATTTGGGGTTGAGGGATGAGGTGGGGTTGAGGGATGTGGTTGGGTTGAGTTATTGTGTGAGGTTGAGGGATGATGTGGTGTTGAGATATGGGGTGTGGGTTAAGGGATGAGGAGATGTTGAGATATGGGGTAGGGTTTGAGGGATGAGGTGGTGTTGAGATATGGGGTGGAATTGAAGGATGAGGTGGTTGAGATATAGGATGGGTTTTTGAGGGATGAGGTGGTGTTGAGATATGGGGTGGGGGTTGAGGGCTGAGGCGGTGTTGAGATATGGGGTAGGGTTTGAGCGATGAGGTGGTGTTGAGATATGGGGTGGGGGTTGAGGGATGAGGTGGTGTTGAGATATGGGGTAGGTTTTGAAGGATGAGGCGGTATTGAGATATGGGGTGGGGTTTGAGGGATGAGGTGGTGTTGAGATATGGGGTAGGGTTTGAGGGATGAGGCGGTGTTGAGATATGGGGCGGGGGTTGAGGGATGAGGTGGGTTTGAAATATGGAGTGGGGGTTGAGGGGTGAGGTGGTGTTGAGATTTGTGGTGGGGGTTGAGGAATGTGGTGTGGAGATATGGGGTGTGCGTTGAAAGATGAGGCAGTGTTGAGATATGGGGTGAGGGATGAGGTGTTGATATTTAGGGTGGGGGTTGTGGGATGAAGTGCTGTTGAGATATGGGGCGGGTGTTGAGGTATAAGGTGGTGCTGAGATATGGGGCGGGGTTGAGGGATGAGGTTGTGTTGAGAAATGGTGTGGGGTTTGAGCGTTTTGATGGTGTTGAGATATTGGGTGGGTGTTGAGGGATGAGGCGGTGTTGAGATATGGGGCGGGGGTTGAGGGATGAGGTTGTGTTGAGATATGGGGTGAGCGTTGAGGGATGAGGTGTGTTTGAGATATGGGGCGGGAGTTGAGGGATGAGGGTGTGTTGAGATATGGTGTCGAGGCTGAGGATGAGGTGGGTTTGAGATATGGGGTGCGGGCTGAGGTATGTGGTGGGGATGAGATATCGGTGGTAGGGATTGAGGGATGAGGCAGTTTTGAGGTATGGGGTGGCAGTTAAGGGATGAGTTGGTGTTGAGATATGGGATGGGGTTGAGGGATGAGGCAGTGTTAAGATATGTGTTGGAGGATTGAGGGATGAGGCAGTGTTGAGGTATGGGGCAGGTGTTGAGGGAAGAGGTGGGTTTGATATATGGGGTGGGGATTGAGGGATGAGGTGGTGTTGAGATTTGTGGTGGGGGTTGAGGAATGTGGTGTTGAGATTTGTGGTGGGGGTTGAGGGATGAAGTGGTGTTGAGATATGGGGTTGGGTTGAGATATGGGGTGGGTGTTGTGCGTTGAGGTAG
The DNA here is from genome assembly GCA_026770705.1 of Isurus oxyrinchus. Classification (NCBI taxonomy): domain Eukaryota; kingdom Metazoa; phylum Chordata; class Chondrichthyes; order Lamniformes; family Lamnidae; genus Isurus; species Isurus oxyrinchus. The sequence goes on from JANJGN010002711.1 coordinate 42,800, forward strand.
TGTTGAGATAGGGGGCAAGGATTCAGGGATGAGGCAGTGTCGAGATATGGGCTTGAGGGATGAGGCAGTGGTGAGATATGAGGAGGGGTTGAGGGATGAGGCGGTGTTGAGAATGTGGTGGGGGTTGAGGGATGTGGCGGTGTTGCGAAATTGGTAGGGGGTTGAGGGCAGATTTGGGGTTAAGGACAGATTTGGGGTTGAGGGATGAGGTGGGGTTGAGGGATGTGGTTGGGTTGAGTTATTGTGTGAGGTTGAGGGATGATGTGGTGTTGAGATATGGGGTGGGGGTTGAGGAATGAGGTGGCCTTGCAATTTGGGGTGGAGGTTGAGATGTGGGGTGGGGTATGAGGGATAAGCTGGTGTTGAGATATGGGGTGGGAGTTGAGGGATGAGGTGGTGTTGAGATATGGGGTGGGGGTATGAGGGATGTGGCGCTGTTGAGATATTGGTTGGGGTTTAAGGGACGAGGTGGTGTTGAAGGATGAGATGGGATTCAGTGATGAGGTGGTGTTGAGTTTTGGGGCAGGGATGAGGTTGAGGGATGAGGTGGTCTTGAGATATGGGGCAGGGGTTGAGGGATGCAGTGGCGTTGAGGGATGAGGTGCTGTTGAGATATGGGGTGGGTATTTGAGCGATGAGGTGGTTTTGGGATATGGGTTGGGGGTAGAAAGATGAGGTGGGGTTGAGGTTTGAAGTGGGGTTGAGGGCTGAGGTGGGGTTTGAGGGCTGAAGTGGTGTTGAGATTATGTGGTGAGGGATGAGGTGGGGTTGAGATATGGGGTGAGGGATGCGATGGTGTTGAGATATAGGGTAGGGTTTGAGGGATGAGGCGGTGTTGAGATATGGGGCGGGGGTTGAGGGATGAGGTGGTGTTGAGATATAGGGTGGGTTTTTGAAGGATGAGGTGGTGTTGAGATATGGGGCGGGAGTTGAGGGATGAGGTGGTGTTGAGATATGGGGTAGGGTTTGAGGGATGAGGTTGAGATATGGGGTGGGGGTTGAGGGATGAGGTGGTGTTGAGATATGGGGCGGGGGTTGAGGGATGAGGTTGTGTTGAGATATAGGGTGTGTTTTTGAGGGATGAGGTGGTGTTGAGATATGGGGCGGGGGTTGAGGGATCAGGCAGTGTTGAGATCTGGGGCGGGGATTGATGGAAGAGATGGGTTTGAGATATGGTCTTGGGGTTCAAGGATGAGGTGGTTTTGGGATATGGGTTGGGGGTTGAAGGATGAGATGGGGTTGATGTTTGCAGTGGGGTTTCGATATGGGGTGGGGGCTTGAGGGATGAGGTTGTGTTGAGATATAGGGCAGGGGTTGAGGGATGAGGTGGTGTTGAGATATAGGGTGTGGGTTAAGGGATGAGGTGGTGTTGAGATATAGGGTGTGTGTTGAGGGATGAGGTGGTGTTGAGATTTGGGTTGGGTTTGAGGGATGAGCAGATGTTGAGATATGGGGTAGGGTTTGAGGGATGAGGTAGTGTTGAGATATGGGGTGGAATTGAAGGATGAGGTGGTTGAGATATAGGATGGGTTTTTGAGGGATGAGGTGGTGTTGAGATATGGGGTGGGGGTTGAGGGCTGAGGCGGTGTTGAGATATGGGGTAGGGTTTGAGCGATGAGGTGGTGTTGAGATATGGGGTGGGGGTTGAGGGATAAGGTGGTGTTGAGATATGGGGTAGGTTTTAAAGGATGAGGCGGTATTGAGATATGGGGTGGGGTTTGAGGGATGAGGTGGTGTTGAGATATGGGGTAGGGTTTGAGGGATGAGGCGGTGTTGAGATATGGGGTGGGGGTTGAGGGATGAGGTGGGTTTGAAATATGGAGTGGGGGTTGAGGGGTGAGTTGGTGTTGAGATTTGTGGTGGGGGTTGAGGAATGTGGTGTGGAGATATGGGGTGTGCGTTGAAAGATGAGGCAGTGTTGAGATATGGGGTGAGGGATGAGGTGTTGATATTTAGGGTGGGGGTTGTGGGATGAAATGCTGTTGAGATATGGGGCGGGTGTTGAGGTATAAGGTGGTGCTGAGATATGGGGCAGGTGTTGAGGGATGAGGCGGTGTTGAGATATGGGGCGGGGTTGAGGGATGAGGTTGTGTTGAGAAATGGTGTGGGGTTTGAGCGTTTTGATGGTGTTGAGATATTGGGTGGGTGTTGAGGGATGAGGCGGTGTTGAGATATGGGGTGGGGGTTGAGGGATGAGGTTGTGTTGAGATATGGGGTGAGCGTTGAGGGATGAGGTGTGTTTGAGATATGGGGCGGGAGTTGAGGGATGAGGGTGTGTTGAGATATGGTGTCGAGGCTGAGGATGAGGTGGGTTTGAGATATGGGGTGCGGGCTGAGGTATGTGGTGGGGATGAGATATCGGTGGTAGGGGTTGAGGGATGAGGCAGTTTTGAGATATGGGGTGGCAGTTAAGGGATGAGTTGGTGTTGAGATATGGGATGGGGTTGAGGGATGAGGCAGTGTTAAGATATGTGTTGGAGGATTGAGGGATGAGGCAGTGTTGAGGTATGGGGCAGGTGTTGAGGGAAGAGGTGGGTTTGATATATGGGGTGGGGATTGAGGGATGAGGTGGTGTTGAGATTTGTGATGGGGGTTGAGGAATGTGGTGTTGAGATTTGTGGTGGGGGTTGAGGGATGAAGTGGTGTTGAGATATGGGGTTGGGTTGAGATATGGGGTGGGTGTTGTGCGTTGAGGTAGTGTTGAGATAGGGGGCAAGGATTCAGGGATGAGGCAGTGTCGAGATATGGGCTTGAGGGATGAGGCAGTGGTGAGATATGAGGAGGGGTTGAGGGATGAGGCGGTGTTGAGAATGTGGTGGGGATTGAGGGATGTGGCGGTGTTGCGAAATTGGTAGGGGGTTGAGGGCAGATTTGGGGTTAAGGACAGATTTGGGGTTGAGGGATGAGGTGGGGTTGAGGGATGTGGTTGGGTTGAGTTATTGTGTGAGGTTGAGGGATGATGTGGTGTTGAGATATGGGGTGGGGGTTGAGGAATGAGGTGGCCTTGCAATTTGGGGTGGAGGTTAAGATGTGGGGTGGGGTATGAGGGATAAGCTGGTGTTGAGATATGGGGTGGGAGTTGAGGGATGAGGTGGTGTTGAGATATGGGGTGGGGGTATGAGGGATGTGGCGCTGTTGAGATATTGGTTGGGGTTTAAGGGACGAGGTGGTGTTGAAGGATGAGATGGGATTCAGTGATGAGGTGGTGTTGAGTTTTGGGGCAGGGATGAGGTTGAGGGATGAGGTGGTCTTGAGATATGGGGCAGGGGTTGAGGGATGCAGTGGCGTTGAGGGATGAGGTGCTGTTGAGATATGGGGTGGGTATTTGAGCGATGAGGTGGTTTTGGGATATGGGTTGGGGGTAGAAAGATGAGGTGGGGTTGAGGTTTGAAGTGGGGTTGAGGGCTGAGGTGGGGTTTGAGGGCTGAGGTGGTGTTGAGATTATGTGGTGAGGGATGAGGTGGGGTTGAGATATGGGGTGAGGGATGCGATGGTGTTGAGATATAGGGTAGGGTTTGAGGGATGAGGCGGTGTTGAGATATGGGGCGGGGGTTGAGGGATGAGGTGGTGTTGAGATATAGGGTGGGTTTTTGAGGGATGAGGTGGTGTTGAGATATGGGGCGGGGGTTGAGGGATGAGGTGGTGTTGAGATATAGGGTGGGTTTTTGAAGGATGAGGTGGTGTTGAGATATGGGGCGGGAGTTGAGGGATGAGGTGGTGTTGAGATATGGGGTAGGGTTTGAGGGATGAGGTTGAGATATGGGGCGGGGGTTGAGGGATGAGGTGGTGTTGAGATATGGGGCGGGAGTTGAGGGATGAGGTGGTGTTGAGATATGGGGTAGGGTTTGAGGGATGAGGTTGAGATATGGGGCGGGGGTTGAGGGATGAGGTGGTGTTGAGATATAGGGTGTGTTTTTGAGGGATGCGGTGGTGTTGAGATATGGGGCGGGGGTTGAGGGATCAGGCAGTGTTGAGATCTGGGGCGGGGATTGATGGAAGAGATGGGTTTGAGATATGGTCTTGGGGTTCAGGGATGAGGTGGTTTTGGGATATGGGTTGGGGGTTGAAGGATGAGATGGGGTTGACGTTTGCAGTGGGGTTTCGATATGGGGTGGGGGCTTGAGGGATGAGGTTGTGTTGAGATATAGGGCAGGGGTTGAGGGATGAGGTGGTGTTGAGATATAGGGTGTGGGTTAAGGGATGAGTGGTGTTGAGATATGGGCGGGAGTTGAGGGATGAGGTGTTGTTGAGATATGGGGTGGGGGCTGAGGATGAGGTGGTGTTGAGATATGGGGTGGGGGTTGAGAGATGAGCCGGTGTTGAGTCGGGCAGGAGTTGAGAGATGAGGCAGTGTTGAGATATGTGGTGGGGGCTGAGGATGAGGTGGGTTTGAGATATGGGGTGCGGGTGAGATATCGGGTGCAGGGGTTGGGGGATGAGGCAGTTTTGAGATATGGGGTTACACTTAAGGGATGTGTTGGTGTTGAGATATGGAGCGGGGGTTGAGGGATGAGGAGGTGTTGAGATATGGGGCAGGGGTTGAAGGATGAGGAGGTGTTGAGATATGGGGCGGGGGTTGAGGGATGAAGGAAGCAGACAGGGTGACCGGGTGAAGAGAGCTTCTCCTTAATGTGCCAAGTGAAATGTTGATCTTTCAACGATATAGCACCAGGCACGTCCCCTTTCACCCCAGTGCAGCCGCCGGAACAAACTTTCTCCCCCTCTCTCTCTCTCTCCCCTCAAATCCTCCCCTCCTCGCCTGAGCGCATAGGCCGATTGCTGGTGGGCGGCTGAAGAGACACCAGCACCGCAGTAAACATCAGGGAGGCCATTTGAATCCTGTGGACGTTGAAATCTCCCCCAACCCTGCCCAGGAGCCATGATTCCAGCAACTGCTCCCTCTTAAAGTCCTCACCCTTGTTTTCAAATCCCTCCATGGCTTTACCCACCCGCCCCGTGTCCTTCCCTTCCCCTCCCTACCCAACCCCTGCAATCTCCCCACAGCCCTCCCGAGATCTCCGCGCTCCTCCAATCCCGGCGGCTTGAGCGCCCCTGCTTCCTCCCTCCCCGAGTTCTGGGATTCCCTCCCTGGAGTCCCCTCCGCCACCCCCTCCCCCTCCCCTCCTTCGAGACGCTCCTCAAAGCCGGCCCTCTTGCCACCGAGATTTTGGGTGCCCGCCCGAATATATCCTCGTAACCCGAGTTCAAGGCTACATGTTGGTGATGTTTCGGCACGCGAGGTTTCCAACGGGATTGATGTTGGGGGAAGGGGAGGGGAGGGGGAGATGGCGATGGGAGGGGGAACCTCAGCTAACTGCCCTCGCCCACCTCTCCTCCTCTCTAACCCAGCGGGGAGCGCAAAGCAATTGCGGCCCTCACTCTCCTGACACCGCGCCCCGCGTTGGGACACCAAACTTGCAACATCGAATCATGGAACGGCGACAGCCACTGGGAGGAGGCCATTCACCCACCGGGTCCATGCCAGCTCTCTACAAGAACTACTGAACGAGTCCCGCTTCCCCCCTGCCCCTTCACGCAAGCATACGAATTGGGAGCAGGAGGAGGCCATTCGGCCCCTCCGGCCTGCTCCGCCATTCAACGAGATGGCGGCCGATCTGATTTGTAACCTCGGCCCTACGTTCCCGCTGAACCCCCCCCCCAACCCTCTTTAACCTTCCACCTTTAACCCGCCCCCGTCGCTCATCAAGAAGCTCTGCCTTAAAAATATTCCAAGACTCCGCTCCCACCGCCTTCCGAGGAAGAGATTTCCAAAGACTCGCCGCCGTCTGAGAGAAAAAATTTCTCCTCTTCTCCGTCCTAAATGGGCGACCCCATTATTTTTAAACAGTGACCCCACTGCCCCCCCCCACCTCCAGCCAAGTTCTAGATTCTCCCACAAGAGGAAACAGCCTCTCCACATCCGCCCTGTCAAGACCCCCTCAGGATCTTAAAGGTTTCAATCGAGTCGCCTCTCACTCTTCTAAACTCCAGCGGATACAAGCCCGGCCTGTCCAACCTTCCCACATACGACAGGCTGCCCATCCCTGGTGAGAGTCTGGTCAACCTTCTCTGTAGCCCTGCAACTACTTTACCCTTTGAAAGGCGTGAGTCAATCTGCCTCACCCACCCCCGAAACTGCCTCGCCTGCCCCACTCTCTTAGCGCGTTCCAGATCCTCACCACTCGCTGTGCGAATCAGGTTCCCCAAATTGATTTTTGGTCATTATTCGTTCACCGGATGTGGGCGTCACTGGCCGGGCCCAGCATTTATTGCCCATCCCACAATTGCCCCTTAAAAAGGTGGCGGTGAGCCGCCTTCTTGAGCCGCTGCAGTCCCCTGTGGTGCAGGTACACCCACCGTGCTGTCAGGGAGGGAGTTGACCCGGCAACAGTGAAGGGACGGCCGATATATTCCCAAGTCGGGACGGCGAGTGTGGCTCGGAGGGGGAGCTCCCGGGCGGCGGTGGTTCCCCGTGCGTCTGATGCCCTCGTCCTTCCAGATGGTAGCAGTCGTTGCTGGGCTGGAACCGCTTTCTTCGGAGGAGGCGGGGAGGAGGTTCGATGGAGGTGTTCAAAGCCGCGAGGTAGCTGGACGGAGCAGAGAGGGAGAAACCTTCCGCCCTCCCCACCCACCACCCCTGCTGGTGAAAGGGTTGAGAGCGGGGAGGGCGGTTATGGGCGACAGGGACGTGAGGAGAGACTCATCCCGGTGAATCTATTCCGCACCCCTCCCCTTGCTGAAGTGTGGCATCTGCTCCTTCGATCCTCGTGAGTGAGTGCAGCCCGCCCCTCCTGAGTCCCTTTGCGGTGGGGACCCCTCTTGGAACAGCAAAGATGGCCCCTGAGGAATTCTCTTTTTTAGGGTCAACCAAATAAACTAAATTCACAAAATGAGGGATAAAATAAACACAGCCCCTAAATTAGGGTCACTGCAAAACCAAAGAACTCCTGAGGAATTCAGCACACAAAGCGGAGAAGATGAATTAATTGGCTTTTATTCTTCAGAAAGCTTTACATGCAGTGCCTTGGCGTCTCGCTCGTGAAAGGCTAATGGTACCGGCCGGAGTGCAGATTTTTTGCCTGAGCACCCCTGGTGACTAGAGCTTCTCCTGACCCGAAGAGCAAAAGTCCAAATCCACAGCCCGACCCACGAGAAAAAGGACGAGCCTTCATCCCCTCCCTCTGGGGTGGACCCCAGAGGATAGAAGGACAGTTTCCGACCTCCTGCCCCACCCAGCCCTTCGTTTGAGAGAGGGAGCCTTCACCGCCTTCAATCTTCAGCCGCCTCTTCCCTCGCCAGTTGGTTTGCATCCTCTGTCTTCACCACGCCTTGGGTGACCCCTAGCCCAATGGCTGGTCAGAGGCTGGGGTGGGGGTTGGGGCAGTGTGGTGTGGTGTGGGGGGGGGGGGTGTTATTTGGGGCATTTTCACCTTTGATTTGTCTTTGCCCCTTTCCATAACCACTTTCAGCCACATTATGTTATGATCACTCTTACCTAAATGCTAGCCTATTACACCCACCCTCCGCCCAATATTACGCTCATAGAAGTATACCAATGGTCAGCCTGAGCAGAAGAGCCCTACTCTTCGATCGGGGTCTCTACCGGCGGAGGGGGTGGCGCGAAGAAGATTTGGAGGGGGGTCTCGTCATCCAGGTGGCCCCGAAATAGCAGCGAGGAACGCACCCCTCGGCGCCACCCATCACACCCACCCGCCCCACGCAGCGTGCTCTTGGTCCGGCACTGCCCACCTCCGGCTCCAGGCCCAGGATCACCTGGGATGCGCTGGGGCTATCACCCTGGCCGCGCACCTTTGCCAAGTATCGCAGAGGGTGCTGCACCCCGTTGAAGGCACATTGAACTTTAAGGCATTCTGGAGGGGTAGAACTGGAAGGCCAACGAGAACGGAGACATTATGTTGGGGGTCCGCAGCACCGAGGGTTTGAACCACTAACTCGAGCCCCGCGGTTCCCAAATTCCTTTCCTGGTGTGACCCCATTGTAATGCCTCAGAACTTCTCTTACCCCCCCCCACCCAGGGTTAAAATTTGGGTGGAGTTTGGGTTGAGTGAGGAAGAGGGGGAGGCTTCAGTTGTCGAGCGGGGTAAGGTGGGGGTGGAGGAGAAAAGGGGTTGAGTGTCATTTTCGCCCTCCCCTCACCCCCTTCCACCTCCACCTACCCCTCCTCTGCCCTCATCTCCACTTTTGCCGCCCGCATCTCCCCCTCCTCCAGCCTCATCTCACCCTCCTTCACCCCATCGCCCCCCTCGTTCACCCCCATCTACCCCTACCCCAACCCCCATCTCTCCCTCCTCCTCCACCCAGCATCTCCCCCTCCTCCACCCAGCATCTCCACTCCATCTCCCCCTCTTCCACCCTCCATCTCCCCCCTCCAACCCCATCTCCCCCTCCTCCACCCTTCATTTCCCCCTCCTCCACCCCACATCGCCCCCTCCTCCACCCCGCATCTCCCCCTCCTCCACCCTCCATCACCCCCCTCCAACCCCATCTCCCCCTCCTCCACCCTTCATCTCCCCCTCCTCCACCCTTCATCTCCCCCTCCTCCACCCCACATCACCCCCTCCTTCACCCCCATCTACCCCTACCCCAACCCCCATCTCTCCCACCTCCAACCCCATCTCCCCCTCCTCCACCCTCCATCTCCCCCTCCTCCACCCCGCATCGCCCCCTCCTTCACTCCCATCTACCCCTACCCCAACCCCCATTTCGCCCTCCTCAAACCCCATCTTCCCCTGCTCTGCCCCCATCTCCCCCTCCTCCACCCAGCATCTCCACCCCATCTCCCCCTCCTCCATCCTCCATCTCCCCCTCCTCCAACCCTCCATCTCCCCCTCCTCCAACCCTCCATCTCCCCCCCTCCAACCCTCCATCTCCCCCTCCTCCAACCCTCCATCTCCCCCTCCTCCAACCCTCCATCTTCCCCTCCTCCTCCACCCAGCATCTCCCCCTCCTCCAATCCCACCTCCCCCTCATTCACCCCCATCTACCCCTCCTTCGCCCCACCTCCCCCCACCCCCGGCCAGAGTCCAGCCCCCTTCCTCCAACAAAAAAGGGCGCGGGAAAGGTGTGCCAGGAAGCTCCCAGGACCGAGAGGGTACGGGTACCGGGGAAGGCCAAAGGGGGGCGGTGGCTCTCCCCTCTGGAGGGAGAAGAGGAGGCGAAGGGTCTTTAGAACGGAGGGTCTCGATCGACCAGACTGCACCGCAGGCGGAAGGTAGCCCCAGACAAGCCCGGCCGGGAACCCAGGAGCAACTGCTTTTACCCAGAGAACGGCGGGACTGTGGAACTTCACCGGCGGTGGGTTAAGGCCCAGGAGGTAGGTCCCCGGGAGGGGGGGTGGGGGGGGCAAAAGGGTTAAGGTGATGGGGCGAGGGGCAGCAGGAGAGACCGGCGTGTGGAAAACACACGCACGCACAGACCAGATGGGCCGAACCACCTGCCCAATGGGCACAGCCCCCCCCACCTCCCCTGCTACCACCCCCGCCCCCCCACCCCTCCCACCATGCTCAGGGGGAGGGGTATTGCGGACAGACAGGCCTACCCCGTCAAGATGGAGGCGGCGGTGGCGTTCCGTGTCCCTCCCGCCTCGCGGCCGGAAATCCCCCTGATTCCCGACCACGGGACGGGACCGGAAGATCCCGGCCGGAGTGTCGGCAGGGTCCCGCCCTGCAGCCTCAGTTATCATTCTTGCACGGGGTGGGGGTGGGGGGGGGGTGGGTGGGGGCGGGGGGCGGTGAGTGTAGGCGTCGCTGGACCGGGCCCAGCATTTATTGCCCCATCCCCCTAATCGCCCCCTTGAGAAGGTGGCGGTGGGTGAGCCGCCTCCTTGAGCCGCTGCAGTCCCCTGTGGTGTAGGTACACCCACCGTGCTGTTAGGAAGGGAGTTCCCAGGATTTGGACCCGGCGACAGTGAAGGAACGGCCGATATATTCCCAAGTCGGGATGGCGAGTGCGGCTCGGAGGGGGAACTTCCGGGTGGGGGTGTTCCCGTGTGTCTGCTGCCCTTGTCCTTCTAGACGGTGCAGGTCGTGGGTTGGAAGGTGCTGTCGAAGGAGCCTCGGTGAGTTGCTGCAGTGCATCTTGTAGATGGTACACACACTGCTGCTACTGTGCGTCGGTGGTGGAGGGAGTGAATGTTGGAAGGTTAATTCCTTGGACACACTGCGACAGGGAGGGCAGAAAAAAACCTAGTAAATCAAACCTGAGAAATAGTTACGAGTTACTTGCCCCCACTCTCTCTCAACGTCTTTAATTTATCTTTGATTTAGAAAAATAAAAGCATTGCGGTGGGACAGGGCCGGTTGACTGGGTGGGATCTCCGGAGGAGAGAGTAGGATTGCCAGCTCGGGCTGGAGCTCAACTGACGGAGGTACCCTCGCCTGGCCTCCTCCTGCCTCTGAGCAGCCAGAAGTCACGACCCCCCCCGCACCACCACCACCCCAACCACCCCACTGTCGGATGGCCCAACACATCCATCGAGGTGGCGGACTTCCTTCATGATGCCGGTGGCAAAGTGAATAGACTCCGCAGTACACCACCAGACGGCCTGTCAGCCACCTGGTCAAAACTGGCCATCGTCCCGCTGCCGCCATGTGAGATATTTGTTAGCCCTGAACAAAAGCATGCAGCAATTTTGGGGGTGTACTTTTTAAAAAGGGTGGCAACTTTGCCTCCTGGGTTTCTGGGTCCCCGGTGATTAACCTGTAACTCTTCCAAAGGGATTGGCGAACCCCGGGTGGGCCAGCGGGTGATTAAATCTCCAGGAATAGAGGCCAATGAGAGTCGGTCGCCTGAAGCGTGGGGTGACTCAGATGCGCAGGAGCAGTCCTGCTTTGTTGGTTTCAAGCACCCGGCTTTGGAGTTAAAAGGAGAAAGCTACTGCCCCACGCTCCACATTCCATCACCGCTTCCCCCACCCCCCACCCCCCACCCCCCACCCCCACCCCCAAACAATCCACTCCCTACCCCATTATGTCTGAATTTGCAAGCAGGAAATTCCCAAAGGTGCACCGAAAGAAATCCCAGGACGATGATGTTTTCCAGGCAATAGAAATGGCACATGTCAAAATGTCCTTGTCAGCATTGTAGCGACGGACACAGCATGGAGTTAGATACAGAGTAAAGCTCCATTTATGCTGTCCCCATCAAACACTCCAGGACAGGTACAGCACGGGGTTAGATACAGAGTAAATCTCCCTCTACACTGTCCCCATCAAACACTCCCAGGACAGGTACAGCACGGGGTTAGATACAGAGTAAATCTCCCTCTACACTGTCCCCATCAAACACTCCCAGGACAGGTACAGCACGGGGTTAGATACAGAGTAAAGCTCCCTCTACACTGTCCCCATCAAACACTCCCAGGACAGGTACAGCATGGGGTTAGATACAGAGTAAATCTCCCTCTACACTGTCCCCATCAAACACTCCCAGGACAGGTACAGCATGGGGTTAGATACAGAGTAAATCTCCCTCTACACTGTCCCCATCAAACACTCCCAGGGCAGGTACAGCATGGGGTTAGATACAGAGTAAAGCTCCCTCTACACTGTCCCCATCAAACACTCCCAGGACAGGTACAGCACGGGGTTAGGTACAGAGTAAAGCTCCCTCTACACTGTCCTCATCAAACACTCCCAGGGCAGGTACAGCACGGAGTTAGATACAGAGTAAATCTCCCTCTACACTGTCCCCATCAAACACTCCCAGGAAAGATACAGCACGGGGTTAGATACAGAGTAAATCTCCCTCAACACTGTCCCCATCAAACACTCCCAGGGCAGGTACAGCACGGAGTTAGATACAGACTAAATCTCCCTCTACATTGTCCCCATCAAACACTCCCAGGACAGATACAGCACGGGGTTAGATACAGAGTAAATCTCCCTCTACACCGTCCCCATCAAACACTCCCAGGACAGGTACAGCATGGGGTTAGATACAGAGTAAAGCTCCCTCTACACTGTCCCCATCAAACACTCCCAGGACAGGTACAGCACGGGGTTAGGTACAGAGTAAAGCTCCCTCTACACTGTCCTCATCAAACACTCCCAGGGCAGGTACAGCACGGGGTTAGATACAGAGTAAATCTCCCTCTACACCGTCCCCATCAAACACTCCCAGGACAGGTACAGCACGGGGTTAGATACAGAGTAAATCTCCCTCTACACTGTCCCCATCAAACACTCCCAGGACAGGTACAGCACGGGGTTAGATACAGAGTAAAGCTCCCTCTACACTGTCCCCATCAAACACTCCCAGGACAGGTACAGCATGGGGTTAGATACAGAGTAAATCTCCCTCTACACTGTCCCCATCAAACACTCCCAGGACAGGTACAGCATGGGGTTAGATACAGAGTAAATCTCCCTCTACACTGTCCCCATCAAACACTCCCAGGGCAGGTACAGCATGGGGTTAGATACAGAGTAAAGCTCCCTCTACACTGTCCCCATCAAACACTCCCAGGACAGGTACAGCACGGGGTTAGGTACAGAGTAAAGCTCCCTCTACACTGTCCTCATCAAACACTCCCAGGGCAGGTACAGCACGGAGTTAGATACAGAGTAAATCTCCCTCTACACTGTCCCATCAAACACTCCCAGGAAAGATACAGCACGGGGTTAGATACAGAGTAAATCTCCCTCAACACCGTCCCCATCAAACACTCCCAGGGCAGGTACAGCACGGAGTTAGATACAGAGTAAATCTCCCTCTACATTGTCCCCATCAAACACTCCCAGGACAGATACAGCACGGGGTTAGATACAGAGTAAATCTCCCTCTACACCGTCCCCATCAAACACTCCCAGGACAGGTACAGCACGGGGTTAGATACGGAGTAAATCTCCCTCTACACCGTCCTCATCAAACATTCCCAGGACAGGTACAGCACGGGGTTAGATACAGAGTAAAGCTCCCTCTACACTGTCCTCATCAAACACTCCCAGGACAGGTACAGCACGGGGTTAGATACAGAGTAAAGCTCCTTCTACACTGTCCCCATCAAACACTCCCAGGACAGGTACAGCATGGGGTTAGATACAGAGTAAAGCTCCCCCTATACTACCCCAGGATGGACATGTCTATTCCGCTCAACAACCGAGTGACCTGTTGGTGTGAGGGGACTGACCTCGGACGCGGCTGAGTCCGGCTGCCGGGGGTGGTGGGGGAGGGGAAGCGATGGCCATTGTGTCCCTTCCCTGCCTTCGACACGACACCCAGGGGCAGAAAAGGGGGTGGTGGGGGCAGGTGAGGACCTGTCCCCGTCTCAGGTGAGTGCAGCGTACGGGGGCCTTGCTTAGTCAGGATGAAGACAGAGCGAGACGGTGGTGGAGGGGGGAGGGGTGAAGGGGCAGGGTTCGGAACCGAGAAGGGGGGGCAACAGAGGGAGATGCCAGGGGAGGGGGGGATGGAGGGGTGGGGCGGAGAAGGACTGCTGACGCGCCATTGGGATTAATGCCAGGAAGCGACTTCCGGCCCATCAGAGCCGCAGCCCAGGAGGAGAGGCCGCTCAGCCTGTCTTGCCCACGCCAGCCCGAGGAACAACGAACACGATCGGACGAGACACTTGACGTCAGCCCCGACTTCCCCGTCGCCTTGTTGACCGAGGAGCGTTGGCCGGGTCTTTCAAGCGGACCCGGTGTTTACGGAGAGTGGACGGCGGATGCTTTGAGCGGTTAGGTCTGGCGTCAGTGGCGGCAGGGGGGTGGGGGGTATGGTGCCAGGGTGGTGGGGGAGGTGGGGTGGTGGTGGTGGTGCCAGGAAGTTGGAAGAGGTAGTGGTGCCAGAAAGATGGGGTTGGGGGGGTGGTGGTGATGCCAGGAAGGTGGGAGAGGTGGTGGTGCCAGGAGGGTGAGGGAGGTGGTGGTGCCAGGGAGGTGGGTCGGTGATGGTGCCAGGACTGTGGGAGAGGTGGTGTTGCCAGGAGGGTGGGGGGGGGGGGGGGTGGTGATGCCAGGAAGTTGGGGGGTGGTGGTGCCAGGAAGTTGGGGCGGTGGTGGTGCCAGGAAGTTGGGGGGTGGTGGTGCCAGGAAGTTGGGGGGGGGGGTGGTGGTGGTGGTGCCAGGAAGTTGGGGGGGGGTGGTGGTACCAGGAAGTTGGGGCGGTGGTGGTGCCAGGAAGGTGGGGGGGGGTGGTGGTGCCAAGAATTTGGCGGGGGGTGGTGGTGCCAGGAAGGTGGGGGGAGTGGTGGTGCCAGGAAGGTTGGGGGGGGTGGTGGTGCCAGGAAGGTTTGGGGGGGGTGGTGGTGCCAGGAAGTTGGGGGGGGTGGTGGTGCCAGGAAACGTTGGGGGGGGGGGGGGTGGTGGTGGTGCCAGGAAGGTGTTGGTGGGAGATGGGAGGGGAGGGGTGGGGTGGGGGAGGGGTGGGAGGGGAAGGCCCCGCCCCGATCACTTGGAGCCTTTGACCTTCTGATCGTAGGTCCCCTTGCCCTTGTAGGCGGCCACGAAGCCCGTGTGCTCCACCAGGTTCTCCCGGCCGGCCTTGCCTCGGCCACGGCCGCTCTGGTCGAAACGCTCCTTGTGCGACCGGTGAACTTGGAGGTGTCCGTCAGCCGGTCCACGGCCCCGGCCTTGGCCGCCTTCTGGAGTGGTGGGGAAGTGGGGGGTGGGGGGGGGGGGAGAAAAACACACGTTAGCCTCGTCCGAGCCGTCAGGGAGAGGGAGGGGCGAGGGCCGGCTTCCTCGACCCTCCCTTGCCTGTCGAGCGAAGTAAACCCAGTCCGTGAGCTAGGGGGCGCCCCTCCTCCTCACCCTCCCCACCCCCCGCACCAACCCTCTCCGCACCCCCCCTCCCCCCCCACCTCACCCTCCCCCCCCCACCCCGGGGAGGTGCTGGTGAGTTTGGGGTTTGGGGGCGTGGTGGGGGCAGCAGGGGGGGAATGGCCATGAGGGTTGCACCCACGTCAAGAACCCCACCAGGGCTCAAGAATCAGGAGCTCCCTCTACACTGCCCCCTTCAAACGTGGCCATTCAGCCCATTGAGCCTGTTTCCACCTCCCCCCCCATTCGATAAGATGGCGCCTGAGCCGATTGTGGCCTCGACTCCACTCTCCTGCCTGTCCGTCCTCCCCTCACCCTCCCTCACCTGCCCTCTCCTCCCCCTCACTCCCCTCCCCTCCTTCGCCCTCCCCTCTCTCACCTGCCCTCCCCTCACCTCCCCTCCCCCTCTCTCCCTCCCTCACCTGCCCCCCATCCCCTCCCCTCGCTCCCCCTCCCCTCCCTCATCTCCCCTCCCTCACCTGCCCTCCCTCCCCTCCTCTCCCTCACCTGCCCACACTCCCCCTACCCCTGCCCTCCCCTCCCTCGCCCTCCCCTCTCCGACTTGCCCTCCCTCACCTCCCCTCCCCGCTCTCCCTCCCTCACCTGCCCCCAACCCCTCCCTCCCCTCTCTCCCTCCCTCATCTCCCCTCCCTCACCTGCCCTCTCCTCCCCTCCCTTCCCTCTCTCCCTCCCTCACCTGCCCTCCCGCTCCCTCTCTCCCTCCCTCACCTGCCCTCCATCCCCTCCCCTCCCTCCTTGATCTCCCCTCCCTCGCCTGCCCTCCCCTTCCCTCTCTCCCTCCCTCACCTGCCCTCCCCCCCACCCCCCATAACCCTCGACTCCCCTCGTCAATCGAAACTCTGTCCAACTCGCCTCGGATACATTCAGTGACCCGGCCTCCCACAGACTGACCCCCCCCCCCTCCTCTCTGGGAGAAGAAATTCCTCCTCGTCTCCCTCTTCAATGGGAGACCCCCTCCCCACCTTATTTTTAAACTGTGCCCCCACCCCCTCGTGCTAGATTCACCCCCACGAGGGGGAAAACATCCCCTCAGCATCCACCCTGTCAAACCCCCTCCCCCCCCCCACCCCCTCAGGATCTTATCCGTCTCAATAAGATCCCCTCTCGTTCTTCTAAACCCCAATGGGTACCGACCCCGACCTGCTCAACCTTTCTCCATGAGACAAACCCCCCCCTTCATCCCGGAATCGGCCGAGTGAACCTTCTCTGAAAAATTCCACGATTTATGGATTTGAATTTGAATTTAAATTCCACCAGCTGCCAAGGGTGGGATTTGAACCTGTGTTTCACCCCCCCGAGAGCATTGGCCCGGGGTCTCTGGCTTGTTAGTCCAGTCACATCACTTTGAGGCCACCTTCTCTCCAATAACTCCCTATGGTGCGGGCAGCAGTGGGGCTGCAAGTAGGCCCCACCGCTGGTTTTGAAGGGGTAAAGTACAAGAGAAAGTGGACGGGGGTTACACAGGGAACAGGAGGAGGCCATTCAGCCCCTTGAGCCTGTTACACAGGAACAGGAGGAGGCCATTCAGCCCCCTCGAGCCTGTTACACAGGGAACAGGAGGAGGCCATTCAGCCCCCTCAAGCCTGTTACACAGGAACAGGAGGCGGCCATTCAGCCCCCTCGATCCTGTTACACAGGAACAGGAGGAGGCCATTCAGCCCCCTCGAGCCTGTGGACACAGGAACAGGATGAGGCCATTCAGCCCCTCGAGCCTGTTACACAGGAACAGGATGAGGCCATTCAGCCCCTCGAGCCTGTTACACAGGAACAGGAGGAGGCCATTCAGCCCCTTGAGCCTGTTACACAGGGAACAGGAGGAGGCCATTCAGCCCCCTCGAGCCTGTTACACAGGAACAGGAGGAGGCCATTCAGCCCCCTCGAGCCTGTTACACAGGAACAGGAGGAGGCCATTCAGCCCCCTCGATCCTGTTACACAGGACCAGGAGGAGGCCATTCAGCCCCCATCGAGCCTGTTACACAGGAACGGGGGAGGCCATTCAGCCCTTGAGCCTGTTACACAGGAACAGGAGGAGGCCATTCAGTCCCCTCGAGCCTGTTACACAGGAACAGGAGGAGACCATTTAGCCCCCTCTTGAGCCTGTTACACAGGGAACAGGAGGAGGCCATTCAGCCCCTCTTGAGCTTGTTACACAGCAACAGGAGGAGGCCATTCAGCCCCTTTAAGCCTGTTACAAAGGAACAGGAAAAGGCCATTCAGCCCCCTCCGAACCTGTACACAGAAAACAGGAGGAGGCCATTCAACCTCTCGAGCCTTTCACCGTGTTCATGGTCGATCTGTAGCTTAACTCCATCTACCTTCCTTCTATAATCCCTTAAGACCCTCACCCAGCAAAATTGTCTCAGTGTCTGCTTCGAAATTTATTCACGCCCCCCCCCCCCCCATGCCCCCTCGTCTCGACAGCATGTTTGAGGGAGAAAGTTCAGATTTCCACAACCCTTTGTTTCCAGAGTGGGTTCCTGGTTCAAATTTTAATGTTCAGCTGTCTTCGCCTGCACTTTCACACACCCAGGAGAAATAGTTCCTCTCTCTCTCTCCACCTTATCGAGTCCTTCAATCACCTTAAACCCCTAAGTTAGATCACCCCTCAGCTCTCCAGCGTTGAGGAAATAGAAGTTCAAACTATGCACCTTGTCCACATCCAGGGTTACCATTGGCCAGAAACTGAACTGGACCAGCCATATAAACACTGGGGCTACAAGAGCAGGTCAGAGGCTGGGAATCCTGCGGAGAGTCACTCACCTCCTGATTCCCCCCCAAAGCCTGTCCACCATCTACACGGCACAAGTCAGGAGTGTGATGGGACTCTCCCCCCACTTGCCTGGACGAGTGCAGCTCCCACAACACTCGAGAAGCTCGACACCGTCCAGGACAAAGCAGCCCCCGCTCGATCGGCACCCCCATCCACCAACATTCACTCCCTCCACCACCGACGCACAGTAGCAGCAGTGTGTGTACCATCTACAAGATGCACCGCAGCAACTCACCGAGGCTCCTTCGACAGCACCTTCCAAACCCACGACCGCTACCGTCTAGAAGGACGAGGGCAGCAGACGCACGGGGAACACCACCACCTGGAAGTTTCCCCTCCGAGCCGCACTCGCCATCCCGACTTGGGAATATATCGGCCGTTCCTTCACTGTCGCCGGGTCAAAATCCCGGGAACACCCTCCCTAACAGCACGGTGGGTGTACCTACACCACAGGGGACCGCAGCGGCCTCAAGAAGGCGGCTCACCCACCACCACCTTCTCGAGGGGGCAGTTAGGGGATGGGGGCAATAAATGTTGGGCCCTGTCAGAGAAGCCCACTTCCTCTCAACCCAAGAACAAATAAAAAAACATACATGTGTTTTTTTTTTAAACCCTCTCAGCCTGATATATTTCAGCCAGGCCGGGCCTGAGGCCCTCAGCGGGCGAGCGATGGGCTGCCCGGGGCTGGAGGGAGAAGGTGCCCATCCACAGGGCATTCTCTCTCTCTCTCTCTCCCGTTCCCACAATCGGGGGGGCCCTTGGAGCTGTTCCCTTTGACCCAAGGAAAGGATGGCGAGTAAGGAGGGGCAGGGTTTGGGGGGTGGGAGGTTGTAGGTGCGTGGCATAATACGTTTATGCCCGCCTGGCGGGGTAAAGCAGCCCTCCCAGGGGTGGCCGGGGGGAGGCCGAGCTGGCGTTGGATCGCCCACTCGTTCGGGCGCCTTGGGTGTCGCGGAGGGACCAAAGGGGAGACGGGCTGTTGAAGCTTCTCGTCTGGCGCTCATCGGGACAGCTGCAAGAATGCCCAATTTCAAAGGGAGTGCATGTACCTGCGTGGGGA
>JANJGN010002712.1:0-61427 GCA_026770705.1 Isurus oxyrinchus
CTGTGTCAGAAGGGAGAGAGACAGAGAGAGAGATTGTGTCAGAAGGGAGAGAGAGACAGAGAGAGAGAGACTGTGTCAGAAGGGAGAGAGAGAGAGAGACTGTGTCAGAAGGGAGAGACAGAGAGAGAGTGTGTCAGAAGGGAGAGAGAGAGAGAGAGAGTGTGTCAGAAGGGAGAGAGAGAGAGAGAGAGAGACTGTGTCAGAAGGGAGAGAGAGAGAGAGACTGTGTCAGAAGGGAGAGACAGAGAGAGAGTGTGTCAGAAGGGAGAGAGAGAGAGAGAGAGAGACTGTGTCAGAAGGGAGAGAGAGAGAGAGAGAGAGACTGTGTCAGAAGAGAGAGACAGAGAGAGAGACTGTGTCAGAAGGGAGAGAGAGAGAGAGAGTGTGTCAGAAGAGAGAGAGAGACTGTGTCAGAAGGGAGAGAGAGAGAGAGAGTGTGTCAGAAGGGAGAGAGACAGAGAGAGAGACTGTGTCAGAAGGGAGAGAGAGAGAGAGAGTGTGTCAGAAGGGAGAGAGAGAGAGAGAGAGACTGTGTCAGAAGGGAGAGAGACAGAGAGAGACTGTGTCAGAAGGGAGAGAGAGAGAGAGAGAGACTGTGTCAGAAGGGAGAGAGACAGAGAGAGAGACTGTGTCAGAAGAGAGAGAGAGAGAGACTGTGTCAGAAGAGAGAGAGAGACAGAGAGAGAGTGTGTCAGAAGGGAGAGAGACAGAGAGAGAGTGTGTCAGAAGGGAGAGAGAGAGAGAGAGAGAGACTGTGTCAGAAGGGAGAGAGAGAGAGAGAGAGAGACTGTGTCAGAAGGGAGAGAGACAGAGAGAGAGTGTGTCAGAAGGGAGAGAGAGAGACAGAGAGAGACTGTGTCAGAAGAGAGAGAGACAGAGAGAGAGACTGTGTCAGAAGGGAGAGAGAGAGAGAGAGTGTGTCAGAAGGGAGAGAGAGAGACAGAGAGAGACTGTGTCAGAAGAGAGAGAGACAGAGAGAGAGACTGTGTCAGAAGGGAGAGAGAGAGAGAGAGAGTGTGTCAGAAGGGAGAGAGAGAGAGAGAGACTGTGTCAGAAGGGAGAGAGAGAGAGAGAGAGACTGTGTCAGAAGAGAGAGAGACAGAGAGAGAGACTGTGTCAGAAGGGAGAGAGAGAGAGAGAGACTGTGTCAGAAGGGAGAGAGACAGAGAGACTGTGTCAGAAGGGAGAGAGACAGAGAGAGAGAGTGTGTCAGAAGAGAGAGAGACAGAGAGACTGTGTCAGAAGGGAGAGAGACAGAGAGAGAGACTGTGTCAGAAGGGAGAGAGACAGAGAGAGAGAGTGTGTCAGAAGAGAGAGAGAGAGAGAGACTGTGTCAGAAGGGAGAGAGAGAGAGAGAGAGACTGTGTCAGAAGAGAGAGAGACAGAGAGAGAGACTGTGTCAGAAGGGAGAGAGAGAGAGAGAGAGTGTGTCAGAAGGGAGAGAGAGAGAGAGAGAGTGTGTCAGAAGAGAGAGAGACAGAGAGAGACTGTGTCAGAAGGGAGAGAGAGAGAGAGAGACTGTGTCAGAAGGGAGAGAGAGAGAGAGAGAGATTGTGTCAGAAGAGAGAGAGAGAGAGAGAGAGACTGTGTCAGAAGGGAGAGAGAGAGAGAGAGAGTGTGTCAGAAGAGAGAGAGACAGAGAGAGACTGTGTCAGAAGGGAGAGAGAGAGAGAGAGACTGTGTCAGAAGGGAGAGAGAGAGAGAGAGAGATTGTGTCAGAAGAGAGAGAGAGAGAGAGAGAGAGTGTGTCAGAAGAGAGAGAGAGACAGAGAGAGAGAGAGACTGTGTCAGAAGGGAGAGAGAGAGAGAGAGACTGTGTCAGAAGGGAGAGAGAGAGAGAGAGAGACTGTGTCAGAAGAGAGAGAGAGAGAGAGACTGTGTCAGAAGGGAGAGAGAGAGAGAGAGTGTGTCAGAAGGGAGAGAGAGAGAGAGAGACTGTGTCAGAAGGGAGAGAGAGAGAGAGAGAGACTGTGTCAGAAGAGAGAGAGAGAGAGAGAGAGACTGTGTCAGAAGGGAGAGAGAGAGAGAGAGAGACTGTGTCAGAAGGGAGAGAGAGAGAGAGAGACTGTGTCAGAAGGGAGAGAGAGAGAGAGAGAGACTGTGTCAGAAGGGAGAGAGACAGAGAGAGACTGTGTCAGAAGGGAGAGAGAGAGAGAGACTGTGTCAGAAGGGAGAGAGAGAGAGAGAGAGAGAGACTGTGTCAGAAGGGAGAGAGAGAGAGAGAGAGACTGTGTCAGAAGGGAGAGAGAGAGAGAGAGAGAGAGACTGTGTCAGAAGGGAGAGAGAGAGAGAGAGAGAGAGACTGTGTCAGAAGGGAGAGAGAGAGAGAGAGAGACTGTGTCAGAAGGGAGAGAGAGAGAGAGAGAGACTGTGTCAGAAGGGAGAGAGAGAGAGAGAGACTGTGTCAGAAGGGAGAGAGAGAGAGAGAGAGACTGTGTCAGAAGGGAGAGAGAGAGAGAGAGAGAGACTGTGTCAGAAGGGAGAGAGAGAGAGAGAGAGAGACTGTGTCAGAAGGGAGAGAGAGAGATTGTGTCAGAAGGGAGAGAGAGAGAGAGAGAGAGAGACTGTGTCAGAAGGGAGAGAGAGAGAGAGAGAGAGAGACTGTGTCAGAAGGGAGAGAGAGAGAGAGAGAGACTGTGTCAGAAGGAGAGAGAGAGAGAGAGAGACTGTGTCAGAAGGGAGAGAGAGAGAGAGAGACTGTGTCAGAAGGGAGAGAGAGAGAGAGAGAGACTGTGTCAGAAGGGAGAGAGAGAGAGAGAGAGAGACTGTGTCAGAAGGGAGAGAGAGAGAGAGAGAGAGAGACTGTGTCAGAAGGGAGAGAGAGAGAGAGAGAGAGAGTGTGTCAGAAGGGAGAGAGAGAGAGAGACTGTCAGAATGGAGAGAGAGAGAGAGAGTGTGTCAGAAGGGAGAGAGAGAGAGAGACTGTGTCAGAAGGGAGAGAGAGAGAGAGAGAGAGAGACTGTGTCAGAAGGGAGAGAGAGAGAGAGACTGTGTCAGAAGGGAGAGAGACAGAGAGAGAGACTGTGTCAGAAGGGAGAGAGAGAGAGAGACTGTGTCAGAAGAGAGAGAGAGAGAGAGAGAGTGTGTCAGAAGGGAGAGAGAGAGAGAGAGACTGTGTCAGAAGAGAGAGAGAGAGAGAGAGTGTGTCAGAAGGGAGAGAGAGAGAGAGTGTGTCAGAAGGGAGAGAGAGAGAGAGAGTGTGTCAGAAGGGAGAGAGAGAGAGAGACTGTGTCAGAAGAGAGAGAGACAGAGAGACTGTGTCAGAAGGGAGAGAGAGACAGAGAGAGAGAGACTGTGTCAGAAGGGAGAGAGACAGAGAGAGAGAGTGTGTCAGAAGGGAGAGAGAGAGAGAGAGTGTGTCAGAAGAGAGAGAGACAGAGAGAGAGACTGTGTCAGAAGGGAGAGAGAGAGAGAGAGTGTGTCAGAAGAGAGAGAGACAGAGAGAGAGACTGTGTCAGAAGAGAGAGAGAGAGAGAGAGAGAGTGTGTCAGAAGAGAGAGAGAGACAGAGAGAGAGAGAGACTGTGTCAGAAGGGAGAGAGAGAGAGAGAGACTGTGTCAGAAGGGAGAGAGAGAGAGAGAGAGACTGTGTCAGAAGAGAGAGAGAGAGAGAGACTGTGTCAGAAGGGAGAGAGAGAGAGAGAGAGTGTGTCAGAAGGGAGAGAGAGAGAGAGAGACTGTGTCAGAAGGGAGAGAGAGAGAGAGAGAGACTGTGTCAGAAGAGAGAGAGAGAGAGAGAGAGACTGTGTCAGAAGGGAGAGAGAGAGAGAGAGAGACTGTGTCAGAAGGGAGAGAGAGAGAGAGAGACTGTGTCAGAAGGGAGAGAGAGAGAGAGAGAGACTGTGTCAGAAGGGAGAGAGACAGAGAGAGACTGTGTCAGAAGGGAGAGAGAGAGAGAGACTGTGTCAGAAGGGAGAGAGACAGAGAGAGAGACTGTGTCAGAAGGGAGAGAGAGAGAGAGAGAGAGAGACTGTGTCAGAAGGGAGAGAGAGAGAGAGAGAGACTGTGTCAGAAGGGAGAGAGAGAGAGAGAGAGAGAGACTGTGTCAGAAGGGGAGAGAGAGAGAGAGAGAGAGAGACTGTGTCAGAAGGGAGAGAGAGAGAGAGAGAGACTGTGTCAGAAGGGAGAGAGAGAGAGAGAGAGACTGTGTCAGAAGGGAGAGAGAGAGAGAGAGACTGTGTCAGAAGGGAGAGAGAGAGAGAGAGAGACTGTGTCAGAAGGGAGAGAGAGAGAGAGAGAGAGACTGTGTCAGAAGGGAGAGAGAGAGAGAGAGAGAGAGAGAGACTGTGTCAGAAGGGAGAGAGAGAGAGAGAGAGAGTGTGTCAGAAGGGAGAGAGAGAGAGAGACTGTCAGAATGGAGAGAGAGAGAGAGAGTGTGTCAGAAGGGAGAGAGAGAGAGAGACTGTGTCAGAAGGGAGAGAGAGAGAGAGAGAGAGAGACTGTGTCAGAAGGGAGAGAGAGAGAGAGACTGTGTCAGAAGGGAGAGAGACAGAGAGAGAGACTGTGTCAGAAGGGAGAGAGAGAGAGAGACTGTGTCAGAAGAGAGAGAGAGAGAGAGAGAGAGTGTGTCAGAAGGGAGAGAGAGAGAGAGACTGTGTCAGAAGAGAGAGAGAGAGAGAGAGTGTGTCAGAAGGGGAGAGAGAGAGAGAGTGTGTCAGAAGGGAGAGAGAGAGAGAGAGTGTGTCAGAAGGGAGAGAGAGAGAGAGACTGTGTCAGAAGAGAGAGAGAGAGAGAGAGTGTGTCAGAAGGGAGAGAGAGAGAGAGTGTGTCAGAAGGGAGAGAGAGAGAGAGAGTGTGTCAGAAGGGAGAGAGAGAGAGAGACTGTGTCAGAAGAGAGAGAGACAGAGAGACTGTGTCAGAAGGGAGAGAGAGACAGAGAGAGAGAGACTGTGTCAGAAGGGAGAGAGACAGAGAGAGAGAGTGTGTCAGAAGGGAGAGAGAGAGAGAGAGTGTGTCAGAAGAGAGAGAGACAGAGAGAGAGACTGTGTCAGAAGGGAGAGAGAGAGAGAGAGTGTGTCAGAAGAGAGAGAGACAGAGAGAGAGACTGTGTCAGAATAGAGAGAGAGAGAGAGAGAGAGACTGTGTCAGAAGAGAGAGAGACAGAGAGAGACTGTGTCAGAAGGGAGAGAGACAGAGAGAGAGAGTGTGTCAGAAGGGAGAGAGAGAGAGAGAGAGACTGTGTCAGAAGAGAGAGAGACAGAGAGAGAGACTGTGTCAGAAGGGAGAGAGAGAGAGAGAGTGTGTCAGAATGGAGAGAGACAGAGAGAGAGACTGTGTCAGAAGGGAGAGACAGAGAGAGAGAGATTGTGTCAGAAGAGAGAGAGAGAGAGAGAGAGTGTGTCAGAAGAGAGAGAGAGACAGAGAGAGAGACTGTGTCAGAAGAG
Source organism: Isurus oxyrinchus (assembly GCA_026770705.1). NCBI lineage: Eukaryota > Metazoa > Chordata > Chondrichthyes > Lamniformes > Lamnidae > Isurus > Isurus oxyrinchus. The sequence continues at coordinate 5,384 of JANJGN010002712.1, forward strand.
AGAGAGAGAGAGAGAGAGAGAGTGTGTCAGAAGGGAGAGAGAGAGAGAGACTGTGTCAGAAGGGAGAGAGAGAGAGAGAGTGTGTCAGAAGGGAGAGAGAGAGAGAGAGTGTGTCAGAAGGGAGAGAGACAGAGAGAGACTGTGTCAGAAGGGAGAGAGACAGAGAGAGAGACTGTGTCAGAAGGGAGAGAGAGAGAGAGACTGTGTCAGAAGGGAGAGAGAGAGAGAGAGAGAGTGTGTCAGAAGAGAGAGAGAGAGTGTGTCAGAAGAGAGAGAGACAGAGAGAGACTGTGTCAGAATGGAGAGAGACAGAGAGAGAGAGTGTGTCAGAAGGGAGAGAGAGAGAGAGACTGTGTCAGAAGGGAGAGAGAGAGAGAGAGAGAGACTGTGTCAGAAGGGAGAGAGAGAGAGAGAGAGACTGTGTCAGAAGGGAGAGAGAGAGAGAGAGAGAGACTGTGTCAGAAGAGAGAGAGAGAGAGAGACTGTGTCAGAAGGGAGAGAGACAGAGAGAGAGACTGTGTCAGAAGGGAGAGAGAGAGAGAGAGAGACTGTGTCAGAAGGGAGAGAGAGAGAGAGAGAGACTGTGTCAGAAGGGAGAGAGAGAGAGAGAGAGAGACTGTGTCAGAAGAGAGAGAGAGAGAGAGACTGTGTCAGAAGGGAGAGAGACAGAGAGAGAGACTGTGTCAGAAGGGAGAGAGAGAGAGAGAGAGACTGTGTCAGAAGGGAGAGAGAGAGAGAGAGTGTGTCAGAAGGGAGAGAGAGAGAGAGAGAGAGAGACTGTGTCAGAAGAGAGAGAGAGAGAGAGAGTGTGTCAGAAGGGAGAGAGAGAGAGAGTGTGTCAGAAGGGAGAGAGAGAGAGAGAGTGTGTCAGAAGAGAGAGAGAGAGAGAGAGTGTGTCAGAAGGGAGAGAGAGAGAGAGTGTGTGTCAGAAGAGAGAGAGAGAGAGAGAGTGTGTCAGAAGGGAGAGAGAGAGAGAGAGTGTGTCAGAAGAGAGAGAGACAGAGAGAGAGTGTGTCAGAAGGGAGAGAGAGAGAGAGAGAGTGTGTCAGAAGGGAGAGAGAGAGAGAGAGTGTGTCAGAAGGGAGAGAGAGAGAGAGACTGTGTCAGAAGGGAGAGAGAGAGAGAGAGTGTGTCAGAAGAGAGAGAGACAGAGAGAGAGACTGTGTCAGAAGGGAGAGAGAGAGAGAGAGAGAGACTGTGTCAGAAGGGGAGAGAGAGAGAGAGAGAGAGACTGTGTCAGAAGGGAGAGAGAGAGAGAGAGAGACTGTGTCAGAAGGGAGAGAGAGAGAGAGAGAGACTGTGTCAGAAGGGAGAGAGAGAGAGAGAGAGACTGTGTCAGAAGGGAGAGAGAGAGAGAGAGAGTGTGTCAGAAGGGAGAGAGAGAGAGAGAGACTGTGTCAGAAGGGAGAGAGAGAGAGACTGTGTCAGAAGGGAGAGAGAGAGAGAGAGAGACTGTGTCAGAAGGGAGAGAGAGAGAGACTGTGTCAGAAGGGAGAGAGAGAGAGAGAGAGACTGTGTCAGAAGGGAGAGAGAGAGAGAGAGTGTGTCAGAAGGGAGAGAGAGAGAGAGAGACTGTGTCAGAAGGGAGAGAGACAGAGAGAGAGACTGTGTCAGAAGGGAGAGAGACAGAGAGAGACTGTGTCAGAAGAGAGAGAGACAGAGAGAGAGAGTGTGTCAGAAGGGAGAGAGAGAGAGAGAGAGACTGTGTCAGAAGAGAGAGAGAGAGAGAGAGAGACTGTGTCAGAAGAGAGAGAGACAGAGAGACTGTGTCAGAAGAGAGAGAGACAGAGAGAGACTGTGTCAGAAGAGAGAGAGACAGAGAGAGAGAGTGTGTCAGAAGGGAGAGAGAGAGAGAGAGTGTGTCAGAAGGGAGAGAGAGAGAGAGAGAGACTGTGTCAGAAGGGAGAGAGAGACTGTGTCAGAAGAGGAGAGAGAGAGACTGTGTCAGAAGGGAGAGAGAGACTGTGTCAGAAGAGAGAGAGAGAGAGAGACTGTGTCAGAAGAGAGAGAGAGAGACTGTGTCAGAAGAGAGAGAGACAGAGAGAGAGACTGTGTCAGAAGAGAGAGAGACAGAGAGAGACTGTGTCAGAAGGGAGAGAGAGAGAGAGAGTGTGTCAGAAGGGAGAGAGACAGAGAGAGACTGTGTCAGAAGGGAGAGAGAGAGAGAGAGAGAGAGACTGTGTCAGAAGGGAGAGAGAGAGAGAGACTGTCAGAATGGAGAGAGAGACAGAGAGAGAGAGTGTGTCAGAAGGGAGAGAGAGAGAGAGAGAGTGTGTCAGAAGGGAGAGAGAGAGAGAGAGACTGTGTCAGAAGGGAGAGAGACAGAGAGAGAGACTGTGTCAGAAGGGAGAGAGAGAGAGAGAGAGAGAGACTGTGTCAGAAGGGAGAGAGAGAGAGAGAGAGTGTGTCAGAAGGGAGAGAGAGAGAGAGAGAGACTGTGTCAGAAGGGAGAGAGAGAGAGAGAGAGACTGTGTCAGAAGAGAGAGACAGAGTGTGTCAGAAGGAGAGACAGAGAGAGAGATTGTGTCAGAAGAGAGAGACAGAGAGTGTGTCAGAAGGGAGAGAGAGAGAGAGAGAGTGTGTCAGAAGAGAGAGAGAGAGAGAGAGACTGTGTCAGAAGAGAGAGAGAGAGAGAGAGACTGTGTCAGAAGGGAGAGAGAGAGAGAGTGTGTCAGAAGGGAGAGAGAGAGAGAGAGAGAGTGTGTCAGAAGGGAGAGAGACAGAGAGAGACTGTGTCAGAAGGGAGAGAGAGAGAGAGAGTGTGTCAGAAGGGAGAGAGAGAGAGAGAGAGACTGTGTCAGAAGGGAGAGAGAGAGAGAGAGAGAGAGTGTGTCAGAATGGAGAGAGAGAGAGAGAGAGAGACTGTGTCAGAAGGGAGAGAGACAGAGAGAGACTGTGTCAGAAGGGAGAGAGAGAGAGAGTGTGTGTCAGAATGGAGAGAGAGAGAGAGAGAGACTGTGTCAGAAGGGAGAGAGAGAGAGAGTGTGTCAGAAGGGAGAGAGACAGAGAGAGACTGTGTCAGAGGGAGAGAGAGAGAGAGAGTGTGTCAGAAGGGAGAGAGAGAGAGAGAGAGACTGTGTCAGAAGGGAGAGAGAGAGAGAGAGAGAGAGAGTGTGTCAGAATGGAGAGAGAGAGAGAGAGAGAGACTGTGTCAGAAGGGAGAGAGACAGAGAGAGACTGTGTCAGAAGGGAGAGAGAGAGAGAGTGTGTGTCAGAATGGAGAGAGAGAGAGAGAGAGACTGTGTCAGAAGGGAGAGAGACAGAGAGAGAGACTGTGTCAGAAGGGAGAGAGACAGAGAGAGAGACTGTGTCAGAAGGGAGAGAGAGAGAGAGAGAGAGACTGTGTCAGAAGGGAGAGAGAGAGAGAGACTGTGTCAGAAGGGAGAGACAGAGAGAGAGTGTGTCAGAAGGGAGAGAGAGAGAGAGAGAGAGACTGTGTCAGAAGGGAGAGAGAGAGAGAGAGAGAGACTGTGTCAGAAGAGAGAGACAGAGAGAGAGACTGTGTCAGAAGGGAGAGAGAGAGAGAGAGAGTGTGTCAGAAGGGAGAGAGAGAGAGAGAGAGTGTGTCAGAAGGGAGAGAGAGAGAGAGAGAGACTGTGTCAGAAGGGAGAGAGAGAGAGAGAGTGTGTCAGAAGGGAGAGAGAGAGAGAGAGAGACTGTGTCAGAAGGGAGAGAGACAGAGAGAGACTGTGTCAGAAGGGAGAGAGAGAGAGAGAGAGACTGTGTCAGAAGGGAGAGAGACAGAGAGAGAGACTGTGTCAGAAGGGAGAGAGAGAGAGAGAGAGAGACTGTGTCAGAAGGGAGAGAGACAGAGAGAGAGACTGTGTCAGAAGAGAGAGAGAGAGAGACTGTGTCAGAAGAGAGAGAGAGACAGAGAGAGAGTGTGTCAGAAGGGAGAGAGACAGAGAGAGAGTGTGTCAGAAGGGAGAGAGAGAGAGAGAGAGAGACTGTGTCAGAAGGGAGAGAGAGAGAGAGAGAGAGACTGTGTCAGAAGGGAGAGAGACAGAGAGAGAGTGTGTCAGAAGGGAGAGAGAGAGAGAGAGAGAGACTGTGTCAGAAGGGAGAGAGAGAGACAGAGAGAGACTGTGTCAGAAGAGAGAGAGACAGAGAGAGAGACTGTGTCAGAAGGGAGAGAGAGAGAGAGAGTGTGTCAGAAGGGAGAGAGAGAGACAGAGAGAGACTGTGTCAGAAGAGAGAGAGACAGAGAGAGAGACTGTGTCAGAAGGGAGAGAGAGAGAGAGAGTGTGTCAGAAGGGAGAGAGAGAGAGAGAGACTGTGTCAGAAGGGAGAGAGAGAGAGAGAGAGACTGTGTCAGAAGAGAGAGAGACAGAGAGAGAGACTGTGTCAGAAGGGAGAGAGAGAGAGAGAGAGACTGTGTCAGAAGAGAGAGAGACAGAGAGAGAGACTGTGTCAGAAGGGAGAGAGAGAGAGAGAGTGTGTCAGAAGGGAGAGAGACAGAGAGACTGTGTCAGAAGGGAGAGAGACAGAGAGAGAGAGTGTGTCAGAAGAGAGAGAGACAGAGAGACTGTGTCAGAAGGGAGAGAGACAGAGAGAGAGACTGTGTCAGAAGGGAGAGAGACAGAGAGAGAGAGTGTGTCAGAAGAGAGAGAGAGAGAGAGACTGTGTCAGAAGGGAGAGAGAGAGAGAGAGAGACTGTGTCAGAAGAGAGAGAGACAGAGAGAGAGACTGTGTCAGAAGGGAGAGAGAGAGAGAGAGAGTGTGTCAGAAGGGAGAGAGAGAGAGAGAGAGTGTGTCAGAAGAGAGAGAGACAGAGAGAGACTGTGTCAGAAGGGAGAGAGAGAGAGAGAGACTGTGTCAGAAGGGAGAGAGAGAGAGAGAGAGATTGTGTCAGAAGAGAGAGAGAGAGAGAGAGAGACTGTGTCAGAAGGGAGAGAGAGAGAGAGAGAGTGTGTCAGAAGAGAGAGAGAGAGAGAGACTGTGTCAGAAGGGAGAGAGAGAGAGAGAGAGATTGTGTCAGAAGAGAGAGAGAGAGAGAGAGACTGTGTCAGAAGGGAGAGAGAGAGAGAGAGACTGTGTCAGAAGGGAGAGAGAGAGAGAGAGACTGTGTCAGAAGGGAGAGAGAGAGAGAGAGAGACTGTGTCAGAAGAGAGAGAGAGAGAGAGACTGTGTCAGAAGGAGAGAGAGAGAGAGAGACTGTGTCAGAAGGGAGAGAGAGAGAGAGAGAGATTGTGTCAGAAGAGAGAGAGAGAGAGAGAGAGAGTGTGTCAGAAGAGAGAGAGAGACAGAGAGAGAGAGAGACTGTGTCAGAAGGGAGAGAGAGAGAGAGAGACTGTGTCAGAAGGGAGAGAGAGAGAGAGAGAGACTGTGTCAGAAGAGAGAGAGAGAGAGAGACTGTGTCAGAAGGGAGAGAGAGAGAGAGAGAGTGTGTCAGAAGGGAGAGAGAGAGAGAGAGACTGTGTCAGAAGGGGAGAGAGAGAGAGAGAGAGACTGTGTCAGAAGAGAGAGAGAGAGAGAGAGAGACTGTGTCAGAAGGGAGAGAGAGAGAGAGAGAGACTGTGTCAGAAGGGAGAGAGAGAGAGAGAGACTGTGTCAGAAGGGAGAGAGAGAGAGAGAGAGACTGTGTCAGAAGGGAGAGAGACAGAGAGAGACTGTGTCAGAAGGGAGAGAGAGAGAGAGACTGTGTCAGAAGGGAGAGAGAGAGAGAGAGAGAGAGACTGTGTCAGAAGGGAGAGAGAGAGAGAGAGAGACTGTGTCAGAAGGGAGAGAGAGAGAGAGAGAGAGAGACTGTGTCAGAAGGGAGAGAGAGAGAGAGAGAGAGAGACTGTGTCAGAAGGGAGAGAGAGAGAGAGAGAGACTGTGTCAGAAGGGAGAGAGAGAGAGAGAGAGACTGTGTCAGAAGGGAGAGAGAGAGAGAGAGACTGTGTCAGAAGGGAGAGAGAGAGAGAGAGAGACTGTGTCAGAAGGGAGAGAGAGAGAGAGAGAGAGACTGTGTCAGAAGGGGAGAGAGAGAGAGAGAGAGAGAGACTGTGTCAGAAGGGAGAGAGAGAGATTGTGTCAGAAGGGAGAGAGAGAGAGAGAGAGAGAGACTGTGTCAGAAGGGAGAGAGAGAGAGAGAGAGAGAGACTGTGTCAGAAGGGAGAGAGAGAGAGAGAGAGACTGTGTCAGAAGGGAGAGAGAGAGAGAGAGAGACTGTGTCAGAAGGGGAGAGAGAGAGAGAGAGACTGTGTCAGAAGGGAGAGAGAGAGAGAGAGAGACTGTGTCAGAAGGGAGAGAGAGAGAGAGAGAGAGACTGTGTCAGAAGGGAGAGAGAGAGAGAGAGAGAGAGACTGTGTCAGAAGGGAGAGAGAGAGAGAGAGAGAGTGTGTCAGAAGGGAGAGAGAGAGAGAGACTGTCAGAATGGAGAGAGAGAGAGAGAGTGTGTCAGAAGGGAGAGAGAGAGAGAGACTGTGTCAGAAGGGAGAGAGAGAGAGAGAGAGAGAGACTGTGTCAGAAGGGAGAGAGAGAGAGAGACTGTGTCAGAAGGGAGAGAGACAGAGAGAGAGACTGTGTCAGAAGGGAGAGAGAGAGAGAGACTGTGTCAGAAGAGAGAGAGAGAGAGAGAGAGTGTGTCAGAAGGGAGAGAGAGAGAGAGACTGTGTCAGAAGAGAGAGAGAGAGAGAGAGTGTGTCAGAAGGGAGAGAGAGAGAGAGTGTGTCAGAAGGGAGAGAGAGAGAGAGAGTGTGTCAGAAGGGAGAGAGAGAGAGAGACTGTGTCAGAAGAGAGAGAGACAGAGAGACTGTGTCAGAAGGGAGAGAGAGACAGAGAGAGAGAGACTGTGTCAGAAGGGAGAGAGACAGAGAGAGAGAGTGTGTCAGAAGGGAGAGAGAGAGAGAGAGTGTGTCAGAAGAGAGAGAGACAGAGAGAGAGACTGTGTCAGAAGGGAGAGAGAGAGAGAGAGTGTGTCAGAAGAGAGAGAGACAGAGAGAGAGACTGTGTCAGAATAGAGAGAGAGAGAGAGAGAGACTGTGTCAGAAGAGAGAGAGACAGAGAGAGACTGTGTCAGAAGGGAGAGAGACAGAGAGAGAGAGTGTGTCAGAAGGGAGAGAGAGAGAGAGAGAGAGACTGTGTCAGAAGGGAGAGAGAGAGAGAGAGAGAGACTGTGTCAGAAGGGAGAGAGAGAGAGAGAGAGACTGTGTCAGAAGGGAGAGAGACAGAGAGAGAGATTGTGTCAGAAGGGAGAGAGAGAGAGAGAGAGACTGTGTCAGAAGAGAGAGAGACAGAGAGAGAGACTGTGTCAGAAGGGAGAGAGAGAGAGAGAGTGTGTCAGAAGGGAGAGAGAGAGAGAGAGACTGTGTCAGAAGAGAGAGAGACAGAGAGAGAGACTGTGTCAGAAGGGAGAGAGAGAGAGAGAGAGACTGTGTCAGAAGAGAGAGAGACAGAGAGAGAGACTGTGTCAGAAGGGAGAGAGAGAGAGAGAGTGTGTCAGAAGGGAGAGAGACAGAGAGACTGTGTCAGAAGGGAGAGAGACAGAGAGAGAGAGTGTGTCAGAAGAGAGAGAGACAGAGAGACTGTGTCAGAAGGGAGAGAGACAGAGAGAGAGACTGTGTCAGAAGGGAGAGAGACAGAGAGAGAGAGTGTGTCAGAAGAGAGAGAGAGAGAGAGACTGTGTCAGAAGGGAGAGAGAGAGAGAGAGAGACTGTGTCAGAAGAGAGAGAGACAGATAGAGAGACTGTGTCAGAAGGGAGAGAGAGAGAGAGAGTGTGTCAGAAGGGAGAGAGACAGAGAGAGAGTGTGTCAGAAGGGAGAGAGAGAGAGAGAGAGTGTGTCAGAAGAGAGAGAGACAGAGAGAGACTGTGTCAGAAGGGAGAGAGAGAGAGAGAGAGAGAGTGTGTCAGAAGAGAGAGAGAGACAGAGAGAGAGAGAGACTGTGTCAGAAGGGAGAGAGAGAGAGAGAGACTGTGTCAGAAGGGAGAGAGAGAGAGAGAGAGACTGTGTCAGAAGAGAGAGAGAGAGAGAGACTGTGTCAGAAGGGAGAGAGAGAGAGAGAGAGTGTGTCAGAAGGGAGAGAGAGAGAGAGAGACTGTGTCAGAAGGGAGAGAGAGAGAGAGAGAGACTGTGTCAGAAGAGAGAGAGAGAGAGAGAGAGACTGTGTCAGAAGGGAGAGAGAGAGAGAGAGAGACTGTGTCAGAAGGGAGAGAGAGAGAGAGAGACTGTGTCAGAAGGGAGGAGAGAGAGAGAGACTGTGTCAGAAGGGAGAGAGAGAGAGAGAGACTGTGTCAGAAGGGAGAGAGAGAGAGAGAGACTGTGTCAGAAGGGGAGAGAGAGAGAGAGACTGTGTCAGAAGAGAGAGAGAGAGAGAGAGAGACTGTGTCAGAAGGGAGAGAGAGAGAGAGAGAGACTGTGTCAGAAGGGAGAGAGACAGAGAGAGAGACTGTGTCAGAAGGGAGAGAGAGAGAGAGAGAGAGAGACTGTGTCAGAAGGGAGAGAGAGAGAGAGAGACTGTGTCAGAAGGGAGAGAGAGAGAGAGAGAGAGAGACTGTGTCAGAAGGGAGAGAGAGAGAGAGAGAGACTGTGTCAGAAGGGAGAGAGAGAGAGAGAGAGAGAGACTGTGTCAGAAGGGAGAGAGAGAGAGAGAGAGAGAGACTGTGTCAGAAGGGAGAGAGAGAGAGAGAGAGACTGTGTCAGAAGGGAGAGAGAGAGAGAGAGAGACTGTGTCAGAAGGGAGAGAGAGAGAGAGAGACTGTGTCAGAAGGGAGAGAGAGAGAGAGAGAGACTGTGTCAGAAGGGAGAGAGAGAGAGAGAGAGAGACTGTGTCAGAAGGGAGAGAGAGAGAGAGAGAGAGAGACTGTGTCAGAAGGGAGAGAGAGAGAGAGAGAGAGTGTGTCAGAAGGGAGAGAGAGAGAGAGACTGTCAGAATGGAGAGAGAGAGAGAGAGTGTGTCAGAAGGGAGAGAGAGAGAGAGACTGTGTCAGAAGGGAGAGAGAGAGAGAGAGAGAGAGACTGTGTCAGAAGGGGAGAGAGAGAGAGAGACTGTGTCAGAAGGGAGAGAGACAGAGAGAGAGACTGTGTCAGAAGGGAGAGAGAGAGAGAGACTGTGTCAGAAGAGAGAGAGAGAGAGAGAGAGTGTGTCAGAAGGGAGAGAGAGAGAGAGACTGTGTCAGAAGAGAGAGAGAGAGAGAGAGTGTGTCAGAAGGGAGAGAGAGAGAGAGTGTGTCAGAAGGGAGAGAGAGAGAGAGAGTGTGTCAGAAGGGAGAGAGAGAGAGAGACTGTGTCAGAAGAGAGAGAGAGAGAGAGAGTGTGTCAGAAGGGAGAGAGAGAGAGAGTGTGTCAGAAGGGAGAGAGAGAGAGAGAGTGTGTCAGAAGGGAGAGAGAGAGAGAGACTGTGTCAGAAGAGAGAGAGACAGAGAGACTGTGTCAGAAGGGAGAGAGAGACAGAGAGAGAGAGACTGTGTCAGAAGGGAGAGAGACAGAGAGAGAGAGTGTGTCAGAAGGGAGAGAGAGAGAGAGAGTGTGTCAGAAGAGAGAGAGACAGAGAGAGAGACTGTGTCAGAAGGGAGAGAGAGAGAGAGAGTGTGTCAGAAGAGAGAGAGACAGAGAGAGAGACTGTGTCAGAATAGAGAGAGAGAGAGAGAGAGAGACTGTGTCAGAAGAGAGAGAGACAGAGAGAGACTGTGTCAGAAGGGAGAGAGACAGAGAGAGAGAGTGTGTCAGAAGGGAGAGAGAGAGAGAGAGAGACTGTGTCAGAAGAGAGAGAGACAGAGAGAGAGACTGTGTCAGAAGGGAGAGAGAGAGAGAGTGTGTCAGAATGGAGAGAGACAGAGAGAGAGACTGTGTCAGAAGGGAGAGACAGAGAGAGAGAGATTGTGTCAGAAGAGAGAGAGAGAGAGAGAGAGTGTGTCAGAAGGGAGAGAGAGACAGAGAGAGAGACTGTGTCAGAAGAGAGAGAGAGAGAGAGTGTGTCAGAAGGGAGAGAGAGAGAGAGACTGTGTCAGAAGGGAGAGAGAGAGAGAGAGTGTGTCAGAAGGGAGAGAGAGACAGAGAGAGAGACTGTGTCAGAAGAGAGAGAGAGAGAGAGAGAGAGTGTGTCAGAAGGGAGAGAGAGAGAGAGACTGTGTCAGAAGGGAGAGAGAGAGAGAGAGTGTGTCAGAAGGGAGAGAGACAGAGAGAGACTGTGTCAGAAGGGAGAGAGACAGAGAGAGAGACTGTGTCAGAAGGGAGAGAGAGAGAGAGAGAGAGACTGTGTCAGAAGGGAGAGAGAGAGAGAGAGAGAGACTGTGTCAGAAGGGAGAGAGAGAGAGAGAGAGAGACTGTGTCAGAAGGGAGAGAGAGAGAGAGAGAGACTGTGTCAGAAGGGAGAGAGAGAGAGAGAGAGAGACTGTGTCAGAAGAGAGAGAGAGAGAGAGACTGTGTCAGAAGGGAGAGAGACAGAGAGAGAGACTGTGTCAGAAGGGAGAGAGAGAGAGAGAGAGACTGTGTCAGAAGGGAGAGAGAGAGAGAGAGAGACTGTGTCAGAAGGGAGAGAGAGAGAGAGAGAGAGACTGTGTCAGAAGAGAGAGAGAGAGAGAGACTGTGTCAGAAGGGAGAGAGACAGAGAGAGAGACTGTGTCAGAAGGGAGAGAGAGAGAGAGAGAGACTGTGTCAGAAGGGAGAGAGAGAGAGAGAGTGTGTCAGAAGGGAGAGAGAGAGAGAGAGAGAGAGACTGTGTCAGAAGAGAGAGAGAGAGAGAGAGTGTGTCAGAAGGGAGAGAGAGAGAGAGTGTGTCAGAAGGGAGAGAGAGAGAGAGAGTGTGTCAGAAGAGAGAGAGAGAGAGAGAGTGTGTCAGAAGGGAGAGAGAGAGAGAGTGTGTGTCAGAAGAGAGAGAGAGAGAGAGAGTGTGTCAGAAGGGAGAGAGAGAGAGAAAGTGTGTCAGAAGAGAGAGAGACAGAGAGAGAGTGTGTCAGAAGGGAGAGAGAGAGAGAGAGAGTGTGTCAGAAGGGAGAGAGAGAGAGAGAGTGTGTCAGAAGGGAGAGAGAGAGAGAGAGAGTGTGTCAGAAGGGAGAGAGAGAGAGAGAGTGTGTCAGAAGGGAGAGAGAGAGAGAGACTGTGTCAGAAGGGAGAGAGAGAGAGAGAGTGTGTCAGAAGAGAGAGAGACAGAGAGAGAGACTGTGTCAGAAGGGAGAGAGAGAGAGAGAGAGAGACTGTGTCAGAAGGGAGAGAGAGAGAGAGAGAGAGACTGTGTCAGAAGGGAGAGAGAGAGAGAGAGAGAGACTGTGTCAGAAGGGAGAGAGAGAGAGAGAGAGACTGTGTCAGAAGGGAGAGAGACAGAGAGAGAGACTGTGTCAGAAGGGAGAGAGAGAGAGAGACTGTGTCAGAAGGGAGAGAGAGAGAGAGAGAGACTGTGTCAGAAGGGAGAGAGAGAGAGAGAGACTGTGTCAGAAGGGAGAGAGAGAGAGAGAGTGTGTCAGAAGGGAGAGAGAGAGAGAGAGACTGTGTCAGAAGGGAGAGAGACAGAGAGAGAGACTGTGTCAGAAGGGAGAGAGAGAGAGAGAGAGACTGTGTCAGAAGGGAGAGAGAGAGAGAGAGACTGTGTCAGAAGAGAGAGAGACAGAGAGAGAGAGTGTGTCAGAAGGGAGAGAGAGAGAGAGAGAGACTGTGTCAGAAGAGAGAGAGAGAGAGAGAGAGACTGTGTCAGAAGAGAGAGAGAGAGAGAGACTGTGTCAGAAGGGAGAGAGAGAGAGAGAGAGAGTGTGTCAGAAGGGAGAGAGAGAGACTGTGTCAGAAGAGAGAGAGAGAGACTGTGTCAGAAGGGAGAGAGAGAGAGAGAGTGTGTCAGAAGGGAGAGAGACAGAGAGAGAGACTGTGTCAGAAGAGAGAGAGAGAGAGAGAGAGACTGTGTCAGAAGAGAGAGAGAGAGAGAGAGAGTGTGTCAGAAGGGAGAGAGAGAGAGAGAGACTGTGTCAGAAGGGAGAGAGAGAGAGAGAGTGTGTCAGAAGGGAGAGAGAGAGAGAGAGTGTGTCAGAAGGGAGAGAGAGAGAGAGAGAGACTGTGTCAGAAGGGAGAGAGAGAGAGAGAGTGTGTCAGAAGGGAGAGAGAGAGGAGAGAGTGTGTCAGAAGGGAGAGAGAGAGAGAGAGAGACTGTGTCAGAAGGGAGAGAGAGAGACTGTGTCAGAAGGGAGAGAGAGAGAGAGAGTGTGTCAGAAGGGAGAGAGAGAGAGAGAGTGTGTCAGAAGGGAGAGAGAGAGAGAGAGACTGTGTCAGAAGGGAGAGAGAGAGAGAGAGTGTGTCAGAAGGGAGAGAGAGAGAGAGAGAGTGTGTCAGAAGGGAGAGAGAGAGAGAGAGTGTGTCAGAAGGGAGAGAGACAGAGAGAGTGTGTCAGAAGGGAGAGAGAGAGAGATTGTGTCAGAAGGGAGAGAGAGAGAGAGAGTGTGTCAGAAGGGAGAGAGAGAGAGAGAGACTGTGTCAGAAGGGAGAGAGAGAGAGAGAGAGACTGTGTCAGAAGGGAGAGAGAGAGAGAGAGATAGAGACTGTGTCAGAAGGGAGAGAGAGAGTGTGTCAGAAGGGAGAGAGAGAGAGAGTGTGTCAGAAGAGAGAGAGACAGAGAGAGAGACTGTGTCAGAAGGGAGAGAGAGAGAGAGACTGTGTCAGAAGAGAGAGAGAGAGAGTGTGTCAGAAGAGAGAGAGAGAGAGAGACTGTGTCAGAAGAGAGAGAGACAGAGAGAGAGAGTGTGTCAGAAGGGAGAGAGAGAGAGACTGTGTCAGAAGGGAGAGAGAGAGTGTGTCAGAAGGGAGAGAGAGAGAGACTGTGTCAGAAGAGAGAGAGACAGAGAGAGAGACTGTGTCAGAAGGGAGAGAGAGAGAGAGACTGTGTCAGAAGAGAGAGAGAGACAGAGAGAGAGAGTGTGTCAGAAGGGAGAGAGAGAGAGAGACTGTGTCAGAAGAGAGAGAGAGAGAGTGTGTCAGAAGAGAGAGAGAGAGAGAGAGTGTGTCAGAAGGGAGAGAGACAGAGAGAGAGAGTGTGTCAGAAGTGAGAGAGAGAGAGAGAGACTGTGTCAGAAGTGAGAGAGAGAGAGAGAGAGACTGTGTCAGAAGGGAGAGAGAGACAGAGAGAGAGACTGTGTCAGAAGAGAGAGAGAGAGAGAGACTGTGTCAGAAGGGAGAGAGAGAGAGAGACTGTGTCAGAAGGGAGAGAGAGAGAGACTGTGTCAGAAGAGAGAGAGAGAGAGAGAGAGACTGTGTCAGAAGAGAGAGACAGAGAGAGAGAGTGTGTCAGAAGGGAGAGAGAGAGAGAGACTGTGTCAGAAGGGAGAGAGAGAGAGAGACTGTGTCAGAAGGGAGAGAGAGAGAGACTGTGTCAGAAGAGAGAGAGAGAGAGAGAGAGACTGTGTCAGAAGAGAGAGACAGAGAGAGAGAGTGTGTCAGAAGGGAGAGAGAGAGAGAGAGAGACTGTGTCAGAAGGGAGAGAGAGAGAGAGAGAGACTGTGTCAGAAGGGAGAGAGAGAGACAGAGAGAGAGACTGTGTCAGAAGGGAGAGAGAGAGAGAGAGAGACTGTGTCAGAAGGGAGAGAGAGAGAGAGAGAGATTGTGTCAGAAGAGAGACAGAGAGAGAGAGACTGTGTCAGAAGAGAGAGAGAGAGAGAGAGACTGTGTCAGAAGGGAGAGAGACAGAGAGAGAGACTGTGTCAGAAGAGAGAGAGAGAGAGAGAGACTGTGTCAGAAGAGAGAGAGAGAGAGAGACTGTGTCAGAAGAGAGAGAGAGAGAGAGAGTGTGTCAGAAGGGAGAGAGAGAGAGAGACTGTGTCAGAAGGGAGAGACAGAGAGAGAGACTGTGTCAGAAGAGAGAGAGAGAGAGAGAGACTGTGTCAGAAGAGAGAGAGAGAGAGAGACTGTGTCAGAAGAGAGAGAGAGAGAGAGAGTGTGTCAGAAGGGAGAGAGAGAGAGAGACTGTGTCAGAAGGGAGAGAGAGAGAGAGAGTGTGTCAGAAGAGAGAGAGAGAGAGAGACTGTGTCAGAAGAGAGAGAGAGAGAGAGAGTGTGTCAGAAGGGAGAGAGAGAGAGAGACTGTGTCAGAAGAGAGAGAGAGAGAGAGAGACTGTGTCAGAAGGGAGAGAGACAGAGAGAGAGACTGTGTCAGAAGAGAGAGAGAGAGAGAGAGACTGTGTCAGAAGAGAGAGAGAGAGAGAGACTGTGTCAGAAGAGAGAGAGAGAGAGAGAGTGTGTCAGAAGGGAGAGAGAGAGAGAGACTGTGTCAGAAGGGAGAGACAGAGAGAGAGACTGTGTCAGAAGAGAGAGAGAGAGAGAGAGACTGTGTCAGAAGAGAGAGAGAGAGAGAGACTGTGTCAGAAGAGAGAGAGAGAGAGAGAGTGTGTCAGAAGGGAGAGAGAGAGAGAGACTGTGTCAGAAGGGAGAGAGAGAGAGAGACTGTGTCAGAAGAGAGAGAGAGACAGAGAGAGAGACTGTGTCAGAAGGGAGAGAGACAGAGAGAGAGACTGTGTCAGAAGGGAGAGAGAGAGAGAGAGACTGTGTCAGAAGGGAGAGAGAGAGAGAGAGTGTGTCAGAAGGGAGAGAGACAGAGAGACTGTGTCAGAAGGGAGAGAGAGAGAGAGACTGTGTCAGAAGGGAGAGAGAGAGAGAGAGAGTGTGTCAGAAGAGAGAGAGAGACAGAGAGAGAGACTGTGTCAGAAGGGAGAGAGAGAGAGAGAGTGTGTCAGAAGGGAGAGAGAGAGAGAGACTGTGTCAGAAGGGAGAGAGAGAGAGAGACTGTGTCAGAAGGAGAGAGAGAGAGAGAGAGAGAGAGTGTGTCAGAAGGGAGAGAGAGAGAGAGACTGTGTCAGAAGGGAGAGAGACAGAGAGAGAGTGTGTCAGAAGGGAGAGAGAGAGAGAGACTGTGTCAGAAGGGAGAGAGAGAGAGAGAGAGAGAGTGTGTCAGAAGGGAGGAGAGAGAGAGAGAGAGACTGTGTCAGAAGGGAGAGAGACAGAGAGAGAGATTGTGTCAGAAGGGAGAGAGAGAGAGAGAGAGACTGTGTCAGAAGGGAGAGAGAGAGAGAGACTGTGTCAGAAGAGAGAGAGAGAGAGAGAGAGTGTGTCAGAAGGGAGAGAGAGAGAGAGAGACTGTGTCAGAAGAGAGAGAGACAGAGAGAGTGTGTCAGAAGGGAGAGAGAGAGAGAGACTGTGTCAGAAGGGAGAGAGACAGAGAGAGACTGTGTCAGAAGGGAGAGAGAGAGAGAGAGAGACTGTGTCAGAAGGGAGAGAGAGAGAGAGAGAGACTGTGTCAGAATGGAGAGAGAGAGAGAGAGAGATTGTGTCAGAAGGGAGAGAGAGAGAGAGACTGTGTCAGAAGAGAGAGAGACAGAGAGAGAGACTGTGTCAGAAGAGAGAGAGAGAGAGAGACTGTGTCAGAAGGGAGAGAGAGAGAGAGAGAGACTGTGTCAGAAGGGAGAGAGAGAGAGAGAGAGACTGTGTCAGAATGGAGAGAGAGAGAGAGAGAGATTGTGTCAGAAGGGAGAGAGAGAGAGAGACTGTGTCAGAAGAGAGAGAGACAGAGAGAGAGACTGTGTCAGAAGAGAGAGAGAGAGAGAGACTGTGTCAGAAGAGAGAGAGACAGAGAGAGAGATTGTGTCAGAAGAGAGAGAGACAGAGAGAGAGACTGTGTCAGAAGGGAGAGAGACAGAGAGAGACTGTGTCAGAAGGGAGAGAGAGAGAGAGAGAGAGTGTGTCAGAAGAGAGAGAGAGACAGAGAGAGAGACTGTGTCAGAAGGGAGAGAGAGAGAGAGTGTGTCAGAAGAGAGAGAGAGAGAGAGACTGTGTCAGAAGGGAGAGAGAGAGAGAGAGAGTGTGTCAGAATGGAGAGAGAGACAGAGAGAGAGATTGTGTCAGAAGGGAGAGAGAGAGAGAGAGAGACTGTGTCAGAATGGAGAGAGACAGAGAGAGAGACTGTGTCAGAAGAGAGAGAGACTGTGTCAGAAGGGAGAGAGAGAGAGAGAGAGACTGTGTCAGAAGGGAGAGAGAGAGAGAGAGAGACTGTGTCAGAAGAGAGAGAGAGAGAGAGAGAGACTGTGTCAGAAGGGAGAGAGAGAGAGAGAGACTGTGTCAGAAGGGAGAGAGAGAGAGAGAGAGACTGTGTCAGAAGGGAGAGAGAGACAGAGAGAGAGACTGTGTCAGAAGAGAGAGAGACAGAGAGAGAGTGTGTCAGAAGGGAGAGAGACAGAGAGAGAGACTGTGTCAGAAGAGAGAGAGACAGAGAGAGAGACTGTGTCAGAAGGGAGAGAGAGAGAGAGAGTGTGTCAGAAGGGAGAGAGAGAGAGAGACTGTGTCAGAAGGGAGAGAGAGAGAGAGAGAGAGACTGTGTCAGAAGGGAGAGAGAGACAGAGAGAGACTGTGTCAGAAGGGAGAGAGAGAGAGAGAGAGACTGTGTCAGAAGGGAGAGAGAGAGAGTGTCAGAAGGGAGAGAGAGAGAGAGAGAGTGTCAGAAGGGAGAGAGAGAGAGATTGTGTCAGAAGGGAGAGAGACAGAGAGAGAGACTGTGTCAGAAGAGAGAGAGACAGAGAGAGAGACTGTGTCAGAAGAGAGAGAGACAGAGAGAGAGACTGTGTCAGAAGGGAGAGAGAGAGAGAGACTGTGTCAGAAGGGAGAGAGAGAGAGAGAGAGAGTGTGTCAGAAGAGAGAGAGAGACAGAGAGAGAGACTGTGTCAGAAGGGAGAGAGAGAGAGAGAGAGACTGTGTCAGAAGGGAGAGAGAGAGAGAGACTGTGTCAGAAGGGAGAGAGAGAGAGAGAGTGTGTCAGAAGGGAGAGAGAGAGAGACTGTGTCAGAAGGGAGAGAGACAGAGAGAGAGATTGTGTCAGAAGGGAGAGAGAGAGAGAGAGACTGTGTCAGAAGAGAGAGAGACAGAGAGAGAGAGTGTGTCAGAAGGGAGAGAGAGAGAGACTGTGTCAGAAGGGAGAGAGAGAGAGAGAGACTGTGTCAGAATGGAGAGAGACAGAGAGAGAGACTGTGTCAGAAGGGAGAGAGAGAGAGAGAGAGACTGTGTCAGAAGAGAGAGAGACAGAGAGAGAGAGTGTGTCAGAAGGGAGAGAGAGAGAGACTGTGTCAGAAGGGAGAGAGAGAGAGAGAGACTGTGTCAGAATGGAGAGAGACAGAGAGAGAGACTGTGTCAGAAGGGAGAGAGAGAGAGAGAGAGACTGTGTCAGAAGAGAGAGAGACAGAGAGAGAGTGTGTCAGAAGGGAGAGAGAGAGAGAGAGAGACTGTGTCAGAAGGGAGAGAGAGAGAGAGAGAGACTGTGTCAGAAGAGAGAGAGACAGAGAGAGACTGTGTCAGAAGGGAGAGACAGAGAGAGAGACTGTGTCAGAAGGGAGAGAGAGAGAGAGAGAGACTGTGTCAGAAGGGAGAGAGAGAGAGAGACTGTGTCAGAAGGGAGAGAGAGAGAGACTGTGTCAGAAGGGAGAGAGAGAGAGAGAGAGACTGTGTCAGAAGGGAGAGAGAGAGAGAGAGAGACTGTGTCAGAAGGGAGAGAGAGAGAGAGAGAGACTGTGTCAGAATGGAGAGAGACAGAGAGAGAGACTGTGTCAGAATGGAGAGAGACAGAGAGACTGTGTCAGAATGGAGAGAGACAGAGAGAGAGACTGTGTCAGAATGGAGAGAGAGAGAGAGAGACTGTGTCAGAAGGGAGAGAGACAGAGAGAGAGAGACTGTGTCAGAAGGGAGAGAGAGAGAGAGAGAGACTGTGTCAGAAGGGAGAGAGAGAGAGAGAGACTGTGTCAGAATGGAGAGAGAGAGAGAGAGTGTGTCAGAAGAGAGAGAGAGAGAGAGAGAGACTGTGTCAGAAGGGAGAGAGACAGAGAGAGAGAGACTGTGTCAGAAGAGAGAGAGAGAGAGAGAGAGAGACTGTGTCAGAAGAGAGAGAGACAGAGAGAGAGACTGTGTCAGAAGGGAGAGAGAGAGAGAGACTGTGTCAGAAGGGAGAGAGAGAGAGAGAGAGACTGTGTCAGAATGGAGAGAGAGAGAGAGACTGTGTCAGAATGGAGAGAGAGAGAGAGAGTGTCAGAAGGGAGAGAGAGAGAGAGACTGTGTCAGAAGGGAGAGAGAGAGAGAGAGTGTGTCAGAAGGGAGAGAGAGAGACTGTGTCAGAAGGGAGAGAGAGAGAGAGAGAGAGACTGTGTCAGAAGGGAGAGAGAGAGAGAGAGTGTGTCAGAAGGGAGAGAGAGAGAGAGTGTGTCAGAAGGGAGAGAGAGACAGAGAGAGAGAGACTGTGTCAGAAGGGAGAGAGAGAGAGAGAGTGTGTCAGAAGGGAGAGAGACAGAGAGAGAGTGTGTCAGAAGAGAGAGAGAGAGAGAGAGTGTGTCAGAAGAGAGAGAGAGAGAGAGACTGTGTCAGAAGGGAGAGAGAGAGAGAGTGTGTCAGAAGGGAGAGAGAGAGAGAGAGTGTGTCAGAAGAGAGAGAGAGAGAGAGAGTGTGTCAGAAGAGAGAGAGAGAGAGAGACTGTGTCAGAAGGGAGAGAGAGAGAGAGTGTGTCAGAAGGGAGAGAGAGAGAGAGAGAGACTGTGTCAGAAGGGAGAGAGAGAGAGAGAGTGTGTCAGAAGGGAGAGAGACAGAGAGAGAGACTGTGTCAGAAGGGAGAGAGAGAGAGAGTGTGTCAGAAGGGGAGAGAGAGAGAGAGAGTGTGTCAGAAGGGGGAGAGAGAGAGAGAGAGAGACTGTGTCAGAAGAGAGAGACAGAGAGAGAGATTGTGTCAGAAGAGAGAGACAGAGAGAGAGAGTGTGTCAGAAGGGAGAGAGAGAGATAGAGAGACTGTGTCAGAAGAGAGAGACAGAGAGAGAGATTGTGTCAGAAGAGAGAGACAGAGAGAGAGAGTGTGTCAGAAGGGAGAGAGAGAGAGAGAGAGACTGTGTCAGAAGGAGAGACAGAGAGAGAGATTGTGTCAGAAGAGAGAGACAGAGAGAGAGATTGTGTCAGAAGAGAGAGACAGAGAGAGAGAGTGTGTCAGAAGAGAGAGAGAGAGAGAGAGTGTGTCAGAAGGGAGAGAGACAGAGAGAGAGACTGTGTCAGAAGGGAGAGAGACAGAGAGAGGAGAGACTGTGTCAGAAGAGAGAGAGAGAGAGAGACTGTGTCAGAAGGAGAGAGAGAGAGATAGAGAGAGACTGTGTCAGAAGAGAGAGACAGAGAGAGACTGTGTCAGAAGGGAGAGAGAGAGATAGAGAGACTGTGTCAGAAGAGAGAGACAGAGAGAGAGATTGTGTCAGAAGAGAGAGACAGAGAGAGAGAGTGTGTCAGAAGGGAGAGAGAGAGAGAGAGAGACTGTGTCAGAAGGAGAGACAGAGAGAGATTGTGTCAGAAGGAGAGACAGAGAGAGATTGTGTCAGAAGAGAGAGACAGAGAGAGAGAGTGTGTCAGAAGGGAGAGAGACAGAGAGAGAGATTGTGTCAGAAGAGAGAGACAGAGAGAGAGATTGTGTCAGAAGAGAGAGACAGAGAGAGAGAGTGTGTCAGAAGGGAGAGAGACAGAGAGAGAGAGTGTGTCAGAAGGGAGAGAGAGAGAGAGAGTGTGTCAGAAGGGAGAGAGACAGAGAGAGAGACTGTGTCAGAAGGGAGAGAGACAGAGAGAGAGACTGTGTCAGAAGAGAGAGAGAGAGAGAGACTGTGTCAGAAGGGAGAGAGAGAGAGAGAGAGACTGTGTCAGAAGGGAGAGAGAGAGAGAGAGACTGTGTCAGAAGGGAGAGAGAGAGAGACTGTCAGAATGGAGAGAGAGACAGAGAGAAACTGTGTCAGAAGAGAGAGAGACAGAGAGAGACTGTGTCAGAAGGGAGAGAGACAGAGAGAGACTGTGTCAGAAGAGAGAGAGACAGAGAGAGACTGTGTCAGAAGAGAGAGAGACAGAGAGAGAGAGTGTGTCAGAAGGGAGAGAGGACAGAGAGAGACTGTGTCAGAAGAGAGAGAGACAGAGAGAGACTGTGTCAGAAGAGAGAGAGACAGAGAGAGACTGTGTCAGAAGAGAGAGAGACAGAGAGAGACTGTGTCAGAAGGGAGAGAGACAGAGAGAGAGATTGTGTCAGAAGGGAGAGAGAGAGAGAGAGACTGTGTCAGAAGGGAGAGAGAGAGAGACTGTCAGAATGGAGAGAGAGACAGAGAGAAACTGTGTCAGAAGAGAGAGAGAGAGAGAGACTGTGTCAGAAGAGAGAGAGACAGAGAGAGACTGTGTCAGAAGAGAGAGAGACAGAGAGAGACTGTGTCAGAAGGCGAGAGAGACAGAGAGAGAGATTGTGTCAGAAGGGAGAGAGACAGAGAGAGAGACTGTGTCAGAAGAGAGAGAGACAGAGAGAGACTGTGTCAGAAGAGAGAGAGACAGAGAGAGACTGTGTCAGAAGGGAGAGAGACAGAGAGAGAGATTGTGTCAGAAGGGAGAGAGAGAGAGAGAGTGTGTCAGAATGGAGAGAGAGACAGAGAGAAACTGTGTCAGAAGAGAGAGAGACAGAGAGAGACTGTGTCAGAAGAGAGAGAGACAGAGAGAGACTGTGTCAGAAGAGAGAGAGACAGAGAGAGACTGTGTCAGAAGGGAGAGAGACAGAGAGAGAGATTGTGTCAGAAGAGAGAGAGAGAGAGAGACTGTGTCAGAAGGGAGAGAGAGAGAGACTGTCAGAATGGAGAGAGAGACAGAGAGAAACTGTGTCAGAAGAGAGAGAGACAGAGAGAGTGTGTCAGAAGGGAGAGAGACAGAGAGAGAGAGACTGTGTCAGAAGAGAGAGAGACAGAGAGAGAGACTGTGTCAGAAGGGAGAGAGAGAGAGAGACTGTGTCAGAAGGGAGAGAGAGAGAGAGAGACTGTGTCAGAAGAGAGAGAGACAGAGAGAGACTGTGTCAGAATGGAGAGAGACAGAGAGAGACTGTGTCAGAATGGAGAGAGAGAGAGAGAGTGTGTCAGAAGGGAGAGAGAGAGAGAGTGTGTCAGAAGAGAGAGAGACAGAGAGAGACTGTGTCAGAAGGGAGAGAGACAGAGAGAGAGATTGTGTCAGAAGGGAGAGAGAGAGAGACTGTCAGAATGGAGAGAGAGAGAGAGAGAGAGACTGTGTCAGAAGGGAGAGAGAGAGAGAGAGACTGTGTCAGAAGGGAGAGAGAGAGAGAGAGAGAGAGTGTGTCAGAAGGGAGAGAGAGAGAGAGACTGTGTCAGAAGGGGAGAGAGAGAGAGAGAGTGTGTCAGAAGGGAGAGAGACAGAGAGACTGTGTCAGAAGGGAGAGAGAGAGAGAGACTGTGTCAGAAGAGAGAGAGACAGAGAGAGACTGTGTCAGAAGAGAGAGAGAGAGAGAGACTGTGTCAGAAGGGAGAGAGACAGAGAGAGACTGTGTCAGAAGAGAGAGAGACAGAGAGAGACTGTGTCAGAAGAGAGAGAGACAGAGAGAGAGACTGTGTCAGAAGGGAGAGAGAGAGAGAGAGACTGTGTCAGAAGAGAGAGAGACAGAGAGAGACTGTGTCAGAAGGGAGAGAGACAGAGAGAGACTGTGTCAGAAGGGAGAGAGAGAGAGCGAGAGAGTGTGTCAGAAGAGAGAGAGACAGAGAGAGACTGTGTCAGAAGAGAGAGAGACAGAGAGAGACTGTGTCAGAAGGGAGAGAGACAGAGAGAGACTGTGTCAGAAGGGAGAGAGAGAGAGAGAGAGAGAGTGTGTCAGAAGGGAGAGAGAGAGAGAGACTGTGTCAGAAGGGAGAGAGAGAGAGAGAGAGTGTGTCAGAAGGGAGAGAGAGAGAGAGAGAGTGTGTCAGAAGGGAGAGAGAGAGAGAGAGACTGTGTCAGAAGGGAGAGAGACAGAGAGAGAGATTGTGTCAGAATGGAGAGAGAGAGAGAGACTGTGTCAGAAGAGAGAGAGACAGAGAGAGTGTGTCAGAAGGGAGAGAGAGAGAGAGAGACTGTGTCAGAAGGGAGAGAGAGAGAGAGACTGTGTCAGAAGGGAGAGAGAGAGAGAGAGAGTGTGTCAGAAGGGAGAGAGAGACAGAGAGAGACTGTGTCAGAAGGGAGAGAGAGAGAGAGAGAGACTGTGTCAGAAGGGAGAGAGACAGAGAGAGAGACTGTGTCAGAAGAGAGAGAGAGAGAGAGAGAGACTGTGTCAGAAGAGAGAGAGACAGAGAGAGAGAGACTGTGTCAGAAGAGAGAGAGACAGAGAGAGAGACTGTGTCAGAAGGGAGAGAGAGAGAGAGAGAGACTGTGTCAGAAGGGAGAGAGAGAGACTGTGTCAGAAGGGAGAGAGAGAGACTGTGTCAGAAGGGAGAGAGAGAGAGAGAGAGACTGTGTCAGAAGAGAGAGAGACAGAGAGAGAGAGACTGTGTCAGAAGGGAGAGAGAGAGAGAGAGAGATTGTGTCAGAAGGGAGAGAGACAGAGAGAGAGAGTGTGTCAGAAGGGAGAGAGAGAGAGAGAGAGAGTGTGTCAGAAGGGAGAGAGAGAGAGAGAGACTGTGTCAGAAGGGAGAGACAGAGAGAGAGACTGTGTCAGAAGGGAGAGAGACAGAGAGAGAGACTGTGTCAGAAGAGAGAGAGAGAGAGAGAGTGTGTCAGAAGGGAGAGAGAGAGAGAGAGTGTGTCAGAAGAGAGACAGAGAGAGAGACTGTGTCAGAAGAGAGAGAGAGAGAGAGAGTGTGTCAGAAGGGAGAGAGACAGAGAGAGAGATTGTGTCAGAAGGGAGAGAGACAGAGAGAGAGACTGTGTCAGAAGAGAGAGAGACAGAGAGAGAGACTGTGTCAGAAGGGAGAGAGAGAGCAGAGGAGTGTGTCAGAAGAGAGAGAGAGACAGAGAGAGAGACTGTGTCAGAAGGGGAGAGAGAGAGAGAGAGAGAGTGTGTCAGAAGGGAGAGAGACAGAGAGAGAGATTGTGTCAGAAGAGAGAGAGAGAGAGAGAGTGTGTCAGAAGGGGAGAGAGACAGAGAGAGAGAGTGTGTCAGAAGGGAGAGAGAGAGAGAGACTGTGTCAGAAGGGAGAGAGAGAGAGAGACTGTGTCAGAAGAGAGAGAGACAGAGAGAGAGACTGTGTCAGAAGGGAGAGAGACAGAGAGAGAGAGACTGTGTCAGAAGAGAGAGAGACAGAGAGAGAGACTGTGTCAGAAGAGAGAGAGAGAGAGAGAGAGTGTGTCAGAAGGGAGA
Source organism: Isurus oxyrinchus (assembly GCA_026770705.1). Classification (NCBI taxonomy): domain Eukaryota; kingdom Metazoa; phylum Chordata; class Chondrichthyes; order Lamniformes; family Lamnidae; genus Isurus; species Isurus oxyrinchus. The sequence continues at coordinate 28,412 of JANJGN010002712.1, forward strand.
GAGACAGAGAGAGAGACTGTGTCAGAAGAGAGAGAGAGAGAGAGACTGTGTCAGAAGAGAGAGAGAGAGAGAGAGAGAGACTGTGTCAGAAGGGAGAGAGAGAGAGAGACTGTGTCAGAAGAGAGAGAGACAGAGAGAGAGACTGTGTCAGAAGGGAGAGAGAGAGAGAGAGAGACTGTGTCAGAAGGGGAGAGAGAGAGAGAGAGTGTGTCAGAAGGGAGAGAGAGAGAGAGACTGTGTCAGAAGAGAGAGAGAGAGAGAGAGAGACTGTGTCAGAAGAGAGAGAGACAGAGAGAGAGACTGTGTCAGAAGGGAGAGAGAGAGAGAGAGACTGTGTCAGAAGAGAGAGAGAGAGAGAGAGACTGTGTCAGAAGGGAGAGAGAGAGAGAGAGAGACTGTGTCAGAAGGGAGAGAGACAGAGAGAGAGAGACTGTGTCAGAAGAGAGAGAGACAGAGAGAGTGTGTCAGAATGGAGAGAGAGAGAGAGAGACTGTGTCAGAAGGGAGAGAGAGAGAGAGACTGTGTCAGAAGGGAGAGAGACAGAGAGAGAGTGTGTCAGAAGGGAGAGGGAGAGAGAGACTGTGTCAGAAGGGAGAGAGACAGAGAGAGAGTGTGTCAGAAGGGAGAGAGAGACTGTGTCAGAAGGGAGAGAGAGAGAGAGAGACTGTGTCAGAAGAGACAGAGAGAGAGAGAGAGTGTGTCAGAAGGGAGAGAGAGAGAGAGACTGTGTCAGAAGAGAGAGAGAGACAGAGAGAGAGTGTGTCAGAAGGGAGAGAGAGAGAGAGACTGTGTCAGAAGGGAGAGAGAGAGAGAGACTGTGTCAGAAGGAGAGAGAGAGAGAGAGAGAGAGTGTGTCAGAAGGGAGAGAGAGAGAGAGAGAGACTGTGTCAGAAGGGAGAGACAGAGAGAGAGACTGTGTCAGAAGGGAGAGAGACAGAGAGAGAGACTGTGTCAGAAGGGAGAGAGAGAGAGAGAGAGACTGTGTCAGAAGAGAGAGAGAGAGAGAGAGTGGTGTCAGAAGGGAGAGAGACAGAGAGAGAGATTGTGTCAGAAGGGAGAGAGAGAGAGAGTGTGTCAGAAGGGAGAGAGAGAGAGAGAGAGACTGTGTCAGAAGGGAGAGAGAGACAGAGAGAGACTGTGTCAGAAGGGAGAGAGAGAGAGAGAGAGTGTGTCAGAAGGGAGAGAGAGAGAGAGAGACTGTGTCAGAAGGGAGAGAGAGAGAGGAGACTGTGTCAGAAGGGAGAGAGAGAGAGAGAGAGAGACTGTGTCAGAAGGGAGAGAGAGAGAGAGAGTGTGTCAGAAGGGAGAGAGACAGAGAGAGAGACTGTGTCAGAAGGGAGAGAGAGAGAGAGAGACTGTGTCAGAAGGGAGGGAGAGAGACAGAGAGAGAGACTGTGTCAGAAGAGAGAGAGACAGAGAGAGAGACTGTGTCAGAAGGGAGAGAGACAGAGAGAGAGACTGTGTCAGAAGAGAGAGAGACAGAGAGAGAGAGTGTGTCAGAAGGGAGAGAGACAGAGAGAGAGAGTGTGTCAGAAGGGAGAGAGAGAGAGAGAGAGACTGTGTCAGAAGGGAGAGAGACCGAGAGTGTGTCAGAAGAGAGAGAGAGAGAGAGAGAGACTGTGTCAGAAGAGAGAGAGAGAGAGAGAGAGTGTCAGAAGAGAGAGAGGACAGAGAGAGACTGTGTCAGAAGGGAGAGAGAGAGAGGAGACTGTGTCAGAAGAGAGAGAGAGAGAGAGAGAGTGTGTCAGAAGAGAGAGAGACAGAGAGAGAGCTGTGTCAGAAGGGAGAGAGAGAGAGAGAGAGTGTGTCAGAAGAGAGAGAGACAGAGAGAGACTGTGTCAGAAGGGAGAGAGAGAGAGAGAGAGTGTCAGAAGAGAGAGAGACAGAGAGAGACTGTGTCAGAAGGGAGAGAGAGAGAGAGAGTGTGTCAGAAGGGAGAGAGAGAGAGAGAGAGACTGTGTCAGAAGAGAGACAGAGAGAGAGGACTGTGTCAGAAGGGAGAGAGACAGAGAGAGAGATTGTGTCAGAAGGGAGAGAGACAGAGAGAGAGAGTGTGTCAGAAGAGAGAGAGACAGAGAGAGATTGTGTCAGAAGAGAGAGAGAGAGAGAGAGTGTGTCAGAAGGGAGAGAGAGAGAGAGAGAGACTGTGTCAGAAGAGAGAGAGACAGAGAGAGAGACTGTGTCAGAAGAGAGAGAGACAGAGAGAGAGTGTGTCAGAAGGGAGAGAGAGAGAGACTGTGTCAGAAGGGAGAGAGAGAGAGAGAGACTGTGTCAGAAGGGAGAGAGAGAGAGACTGTGTCAGAAGGGAGAGAGAGAGAGAGAGACTGTGTCAGAAGGGAGAGAGACAGAGAGAGAGACTGTGTCAGAAGGGAGAGAGAGAGAGAGAGAGACTGTGTCAGAAGAGAGAGAGAGAGAGAGAGAGACTGTGTCAGAAGAGAGAGAGAGAGAGAGACTGTGTCAGAATGGAGAGAGAGAGAGAGAGAGACTGTGTCAGAAGGGAGAGAGAGAGAGAGACTGTGTCAGAAGAGAGAGAGACAGAGAGAGAGACTGTGTCAGAAGAGAGAGAGACAGAGAGAGAGACTGTGTCAGAAGGGAGAGAGACAGAGAGAGAGAGACTGTGTCAGAAGAGAGAGAGAGAGAGAGACTGTGTCAGAAGGGAGAGAGAGAGAGAGAGAGACTGTGTCAGAATGGAGAGAGAGAGAGAGAGAGATTGTGTCAGAAGGGAGAGAGAGAGAGAGACTGTGTCAGAAGAGAGAGAGACAGAGAGAGAGACTGTGTCAGAAGAGAGAGAGAGAGAGAGAGTGTGTCAGAAGGGAGAGAGACAGAGAGAGAGAGTGTGTCAGAAGGGAGAGAGAGAGAGAGACTGTGTCAGAAGGGAGAGAGAGAGAGAGACTGTGTCAGAAGAGAGAGAGACAGAGAGAGAGACTGTGTCAGAAGGGAGAGAGACAGAGAGAGAGAGACTGTGTCAGAAGAGAGAGAGACAGAGAGAGAGACTGTGTCAGAAGAGAGAGAGAGAGAGAGAGAGTGTGTCAGAAGGGAGAGAGACAGAGAGAGAGACTGTGTCAGAAGGGAGAGAGACAGAGAGAGACTGTGTCAGAAGAGAGAGAGAGAGAGAGAGAGACTGTGTCAGAAGGGAGAGAGAGAGAGAGACTGTGTCAGAAGAGAGAGAGACAGAGAGAGAGACTGTGTCAGAAGAGAGAGAGACAGAGAGAGAGACTGTGTCAGAAGGGAGAGAGAGAGAGAGAGAGACTGTGTCAGAAGGGAGAGAGAGAGAGAGAGTGTGTCAGAAGGGAGAGAGAGAGAGAGACTGTGTCAGAAGAGAGAGAGAGAGAGAGAGAGACTGTGTCAGAAGAGAGAGAGACAGAGAGAGAGACTGTGTCAGAAGGGAGAGAGAGAGAGAGAGAGACTGTGTCAGAAGGGAGAGAGAGAGAGAGAGACTGTGTCAGAAGAGAGAGAGAGAGAGAGAGAGACTGTGTCAGAAGAGAGAGAGACAGAGAGAGTGTGTCAGAATGGAGAGAGACAGAGAGAGACTGTGTCAGAAGGGAGAGAGAGAGAGAGAGAGTGTGTCAGAAGGGAGAGAGAGAGAGAGACTGTGTCAGAAGGGAGAGAGACAGAGAGAGAGTGTGTCAGAAGGGAGAGAGAGAGAGAGACTGTGTCAGAAGGGAGAGAGACAGAGAGAGAGTGTGTCAGAAGGGAGAGAGAGAGAGACTGTGTCAGAAGGGAGAGAGAGAGAGAGAGACTGTGTCAGAAGAGACAGAGAGAGAGAGAGAGTGTGTCAGAAGGGAGAGAGAGAGAGAGACTGTGTCAGAAGAGAGAGAGAGACAGAGAGAGAGTGTGTCAGAAGGGAGAGAGAGAGAGAGACTGTGTCAGAAGGGAGAGAGAGAGAGAGACTGTGTCAGAAGGGAGAGAGAGAGAGAGAGAGAGTGTGTCAGAAGGGAGAGAGAGAGAGAGAGAGACTGTGTCAGAAGGGAGAGAGAGAGAGAGAGTGTGTCAGAAGGGAGAGAGACAGAGAGAGAGACTGTGTCAGAAGGGAGAGAGACAGAGAGAGAGACTGTGTCAGAAGAGAGAGAGACAGAGAGAGAGACTGTGTCAGAAGAGAGAGAGACAGAGAGAGAGACTGTGTCAGAAGAGAGAGAGAGACAGAGAGAGAGACTGTGTCAGAAGGGAGAGAGAGAGAGAGAGAGACTGTGTCAGAAGAGAGAGAGAGAGAGAGAGTGTGTCAGAAGGGAGAGAGACAGAGAGAGAGATTGTGTCAGAAGGGAGAGAGAGAGAGAGTGTGTCAGAAGGGAGAGAGAGAGAGAGAGAGACTGTGTCAGAAGGGAGAGAGACAGAGAGAGACTGTGTCAGAAGGGAGAGAGAGAGAGAGAGAGTGTGTCAGAAGGGAGAGAGAGAGAGAGAGACTGTGTCAGAAGGGAGAGAGACAGAGAGAGAGACTGTGTCAGAAGAGAGAGAGAGAGAGAGACTGTGTCAGAAGGGAGAGAGACAGAGAGAGAGACTGTGTCAGAAGAGAGAGAGACAGAGAGAGAGACTGTGTCAGAAGGGAGAGAGACAGAGAGAGAGACTGTGTCAGAAGAGAGAGAGACAGAGAGAGAGAGTGTGTCAGAAGGGAGAGAGACAGAGAGAGAGAGTGTGTCAGAAGGGAGAGAGAGAGAGAGAGAGACTGTGTCAGAAGGGAGAGAGACAGAGAGTGTGTCAGAAGAGAGAGAGAGAGAGAGAGAGTGTGTCAGAAGAGAGAGAGACAGAGAGAGACTGTGTCAGAAGGGAGAGAGAGAGAGAGAGAGTGTGTCAGAAGAGAGAGAGACAGAGAGAGACTGTGTCAGAAGGGAGAGAGAGAGAGAGAGAGTGTGTCAGAAGAGAGAGAGACAGAGAGAGACTGTGTCAGAAGGGAGAGAGAGAGAGAGTGTGTCAGAAGGGAGAGAGAGAGAGAGAGTGTGTCAGAAGGGAGAGAGAGAGAGAGAGAGACTGTGTCAGAAGAGAGACAGAGAGAGAGACTGTGTCAGAAGGGAGAGAGACAGAGAGAGAGATTGTGTCAGAAGGGAGAGAGACAGAGAGAGAGAGTGTGTCAGAAGAGAGAGAGAGACAGAGAGAGATTGTGTCAGAAGAGAGAGAGAGAGAGAGAGTGTGTCAGAAGGGAGAGAGAGAGAGAGAGAGACTGTGTCAGAAGAGAGAGAGACAGAGAGAGAGACTGTGTCAGAAGAGAGAGAGACAGAGAGAGAGTGTGTCAGAAGGGAGAGAGAGAGAGACTGTGTCAGAAGGGAGAGAGAGAGAGAGAGACTGTGTCAGAAGGGAGAGAGAGAGAGAGAGACTGTGTCAGAAGGGAGAGAGAGAGAGAGAGAGACTGTGTCAGAAGAGAGAGAGACAGAGAGAGACTGTGTCAGAAGGGAGAGAGACAGAGAGAGAGACTGTGTCAGAAGGGAGAGAGAGAGAGAGAGAGACTGTGTCAGAAGAGAGAGAGAGAGAGAGAGAGACTGTGTCAGAAGAGAGAGAGAGAGAGAGACTGTGTCAGAATGGAGAGAGAGAGAGAGAGAGACTGTGTCAGAAGGGAGAGAGAGAGAGAGACTGTGTCAGAAGAGAGAGAGACAGAGAGAGAGACTGTGTCAGAAGAGAGAGAGAGAGAGAGACTGTGTCAGAAGGGAGAGAGAGAGAGAGAGAGACTGTGTCAGAATGGAGAGAGAGAGAGAGAGAGATTGTGTCAGAAGGGAGAGAGAGAGAGAGACTGTGTCAGAAGAGAGAGAGACAGAGAGAGAGACTGTGTCAGAAGAGAGAGAGAGAGAGAGACTGTGTCAGAAGGGAGAGAGAGAGAGAGAGAGACTGTGTCAGAAGGGAGAGAGACAGAGAGAGACTGTGTCAGAAGGGAGAGAGAGAGAGAGACTGTGTCAGAAGAGAGAGAGAGAGAGAGAGACTGTGTCAGAAGGGAGAGAGACAGAGAGAGAGAGACTGTGTCAGAAGGGAGAGAGACAGAGAGAGAGATTGTGTCAGAAGGGAGAGAGAGAGAGAGACTGTGTCAGAAGGGAGAGAGAGAGAGACTGTCAGAATGGAGAGAGAGACAGAGAGAGACTGTGTCAGAAGGGAGAGAGACAGAGAGAGAGATTGTGTCAGAAGGGAGAGAGAGAGAGAGACTGTCAGAATGGAGAGAGAGACAGAGAGAGAGACTGTGTCAGAATGGAGAGAGAGAGAGAGACTGTGTCAGAAGAGAGAGAGACAGAGAGAGAGACTGTGTCAGAAGGGAGAGAGAGAGAGAGAGAGATTGTGTCAGAAGGGAGAGAGAGAGAGAGAGTGTGTCAGAAGGGAGAGAGAGAGAGAGAGAGAGACTGTGTCAGAAGGGAGAGAGACAGAGAGAGAGACTGTGTCAGAAGGGAGAGAGAGAGAGAGAGAGACTGTGTCAGAAGGGAGAGAGAGAGAGAGACTGTGTCAGAAGGGAGAGAGAGAGAGTGTGTCAGAAGGGAGAGAGAGAGAGAGAGTGTGTCAGAAGGGAGAGAGAGAGAGAGAGACTGTGTCAGAAGAGAGAGAGAGAGACTGTGTCAGAAGGGAGAGAGACAGAGAGAGACTGTGTCAGAAGGGAGAGAGAGAGAGAGAGAGAGACTGTGTCAGAAGGGAGAGAGAGAGATAGAGAGACTGTGTCAGAAGAGAGAGACAGAGAGAGAGATTGTGTCAGAAGAGAGAGACAGAGAGAGAGAGAGTGTGTCAGAAGGAGAGACAGAGAGAGATTGTGTCAGAAGGGAGAGAGAGAGAGAGATTGTGTCAGAAGAGAGAGAGACAGAGAGAGAGAGTGTGTCAGAAGGGAGAGAGAGAGATAGAGATAGAGACTGTGTCAGAAGAGAGAGACAGAGTGTGTCAGAAGGAGAGACAGAGAGAGAGATTGTGTCAGAAGAGAGAGACAGAGAGAGAGAGTGTGTCAGAAGGGAGAGAGACAGAGAGAGAGAGTGTGTCAGAAGGGAGAGAGACAGAGAGAGACTGTGTCAGAAGGGAGAGAGACAGAGAGAGAGACTGTGTCAGAAGAGAGAGAGAGAGAGAGACTGTGTCAGAAGGGAGAGAGAGAGAGAGAGAGACTGTGTCAGAAGAGAGAGAGACAGAGAGAGACTGTGTCAGAAGAGAGAGAGAGAGAGAGAGAGACTGTGTCAGAAGAGAGAGAGACAGAGAGAGAGTGTGTCAGAATGGAGAGAGAGAGAGAGAGAGACTGTGTCAGAAGGGAGAGAGAGAGAGAGAGAGACTGTGTCAGAAGAGAGAGAGACAGAGAGAGACTGTGTCAGAAGAGAGAGAGACAGAGAGAGAGACTGTGTCAGAATGGAGAGAGAGAGAGAGAGTGTGTCAGAATGGAGAGAGAGAGAGAGAGAGAGTGTGTCAGAAGGGAGAGAGAGAGAGAGAGTGTGTCAGAAGGGAGAGAGAGAGAGAGTGTGTCAGAAGGGAGAGAGAGAGAGAGTGTGTCAGAAGGGAGAGAGACAGAGAGAGAGATTGTGTCAGAAGAGAGAGAGAGAGAGAGAGAGACTGTGTCAGAAGAGAGAGAGACAGAGAGAGAGTGTGTGTCAGAATGGAGAGAGACAGAGAGAGAGTGTGTCAGAAGAGAGAGAGACAGAGAGACTGTGTCAGAAGAGAGAGAGACAGAGAGAGAGTGTGTGTCAGAATGGAGAGAGAGAGAGAGAGTGTGTCAGAATGGAGAGAGAGAGAGAGAGAGACTGTGTCAGAAGGGAGAGAGAGAGAGTGTGTCAGAAGGGAGAGAGACAGAGAGAGAGACTGTGTCAGAAGGGAGAGAGACAGAGAGAGAGACTGTGTCAGAAGAGAGAGAGACAGAGAGAGACTGTGTCAGAAGGGAGAGAGAGAAAGAGAGAGAGACTGTGTCAGAAGGGAGAGAGAGAGAGAGACTGTCAGAAATGGAGAGAGAGACAGAGAGAGAGTGTGTGTCTGAAGAGAGAGAGACAGAGAGAGAGAGTGTGTCAGAAGGGAGAGAGAGAGAGAGAGAGACTGTGTCAGAAGGGAGAGAGAGAGAGAGAGAGTGTGTCAGAAGGGAGAGAGAGAGAGACTGTGTCAGAAGGGAGAGAGAGAGAGAGACTGTGTCAGAAGGGAGAGAGAGAGAGAGAGAGACTGTGTCAGAAGAGAGAGACAGAGTGTGTCAGAAGGGAGAGACAGAGAGAGAGATTGTGTCAGAAGAGAGAGACAGAGAGTGTGTCAGAAGGGAGAGAGAGAGAGAGAGAGTGTGTCAGAAGAGAGAGAGAGAGAGAGAGACTGTGTCAGAAGGGAGAGAGACAGAGAGAGACTGTGTCAGAAGGGAGAGAGAGAGAGAGAGTGTGTCAGAAGGGAGAGAGAGAGAGAGAGAGACTGTGTCAGAAGGGAGAGAGAGAGAGAGAGAGAGAGTGTGTCAGAATGGAGAGAGAGAGAGAGAGTGTGTCAGAAGGGAGAGAGACAGAGAGACTGTGTCAGAAGGGAGAGAGAGAGAGAGAGAGAGACTGTGTCAGAAGGGAGAGAGAGAGAGAGTGTGTGTCAGAATGGAGAGAGAGAGAGAGAGTGTGTCAGAAGGGAGAGAGACAGAGAGAGACTGTGTCAGAAGGGAGAGAGAGAGAGAGAGAGAGACTGTGTCAGAAGAGAGAGAGACAGAGAGAGAGACTGTGTCAGAAGGGAGAGAGAGAGAGAGAGAGGACTGTGTCAGAAGGGAGAGAGACAGAGAGAGAGACTGTGTCAGAAGGGAGAGAGAGAGAGAGAGAGAGACTGTGTCAGAAGGGAGAGACAGAGAGAGAGACTGTGTCAGAAGGGAGAGAGAGACAGAGAGAGACTGTGTCAGAAGAGAGAGAGACAGAGAGAGAGAGTGTGTCAGAAGGGAGAGAGAGAGAGAGAGACTGTGTCAGAAGAGAGAGAGACAGAGAGAGAGACTGTGTCAGAAGGGAGAGAGAGAGAGAGAGTGTGTCAGAAGGGAGAGAGAGAGAGAGAGACTGTGTCAGAAGGGAGAGAGAGAGGAGAGAGAGACTGTGTCAGAAGGGAGAGAGAGAGAGAGAGAGATTGTGTCAGAAGAGAGAGAGAGAGAGAGAGAGAGTGTGTCAGAAGAGAGAGAGAGACAGAGAGAGAGACTGTGTCAGAAGGGAGAGAGAGAGAGAGAGACTGTGTCAGAAGAGAGAGAGAGAGAGAGACTGTGTCAGAAGGGAGAGAGAGAGAGAGAGAGTGTGTCAGAAGGGAGAGAGAGAGAGAGAGACTGTGTCAGAAGGGAGAGAGAGAGAGAGAGAGACTGTGTCAGAAGAGAGAGAGAGAGAGAGAGAGACTGTGTCAGAAGGGAGAGAGAGAGAGAGAGAGACTGTGTCAGAAGGGAGAGAGAGAGAGAGAGACTGTGTCAGAAGGGAGAGAGAGAGAGAGAGAGACTGTGTCAGAAGGGAGAGAGAGAGAGAGAGACTGTGTCAGAAGGGAGAGAGAGAGAGAGGACTGTGTCAGAAGGGAGAGAGACAGAGAGACTGTGTCAGAAGGGAGAGAGAGAGAGAGACTGTGTCAGAAGGGAGAGAGAGAGAGAGAGAGAGAGACTGTGTCAGAAGGGAGAGAGAGAGAGAGAGAGAGAGACTGTGTCAGAAGGGAGAGAGAGAGAGAGAGAGAGAGACTGTGTCAGAAGGGAGAGAGAGAGAGAGAGAGACTGTGTCAGAAGGGAGAGAGAGAGAGAGAGAGACTGTGTCAGAAGGGAGAGAGAGAGAGAGAGACTGTGTCAGAAGGGAGAGAGAGAGAGAGAGAGACTGTGTCAGAAGGGAGAGAGAGAGAGGAGAGAGAGACTGTGTCAGAAGGGAGAGAGAGAGAGAGAGAGAGAGACTGTGTCAGAAGGGAGAGAGAGAGAGAGAGAGAGTGTGTCAGAAGGGAGAGAGACAGAGAGAGAGTGTGTCAGAAGGGAGAGAGAGAGAGAGAGAGACTGTGTCAGAAGAGAGAGAGAGAGAGAGACTGTGTCAGAAGGGAGAGAGAGAGAGAGAGAGTGTGTCAGAAGGGAGAGAGAGAGAGAGACTGTGTCAGAAGGGAGAGAGAGAGAGAGAGAGACTGTGTCAGAAGAGAGAGAGAGAGAGAGAGAGACTGTGTCAGAAGGGAGAGAGAGAGAGAGAGAGACTGTGTCAGAAGGGAGAGAGAGAGAGAGAGACTGTGTCAGAAGGGAGAGAGAGAGAGAGAGAGACTGTGTCAGAAGGGAGAGAGAGAGAGAGAGACTGTGTCAGAAGGGAGAGAGAGAGAGAGACTGTGTCAGAAGGGAGAGAGACAGAGAGAGAGACTGTGTCAGAAGGGAGAGAGAGAGAGAGAGAGAGAGAGACTGTGTCAGAAGGGAGAGAGAGAGAGAGAGAGACTGTGTCAGAAGGGAGAGAGAGAGAGAGAGACTGTGTCAGAAGGGAGAGAGAGAGAGAGAGAGAGAGACTGTGTAAGAAGGGAGAGAGAGAGAGAGAGAGAGAGACTGTGTCAGAAGGGAGAGAGAGAGAGAGAGAGACTGTGTCAGAAGGGAGAGAGAGAGAGAGAGACTGTGTCAGAAGGGAGAGAGAGAGAGAGAGAGACTGTGTCAGAAGGGAGAGAGAGAGAGAGAGAGAGACTGTGTCAGAAGGGAGAGAGAGAGAGAGAGAGAGAGACTGTGTCAGAAGGGAGAGAGAGAGAGAGAGAGAGTGTGTCAGAAGGGAGAGAGACAGAGAGAGAGTGTGTCAGAAGGGAGAGAGAGAGAGAGAGAGACTGTGTCAGAAGGGAGAGAGAGAGAGAGACTGTGTCAGAAGGGAGAGAGACAGAGAGAGAGACTGTGTCAGAAGGGAGAGAGAGACAGAGAGAGATTGTGTCAGAAGAGAGAGAGAGAGAGAGAGAGTGTGTCAGAAGGGAGAGAGAGAGAGAGACTGTGTCAGAAGAGAGAGAGAGAGAGAGAGTGTGTCAGAAGGGAGAGAGAGAGAGAGTGTGTCAGAAGGGAGAGAGAGAGAGAGAGTGTGTCAGAAGGGAGAGAGAGAGAGAGACTGTGTCAGAAGAGAGAGAGAGAGAGAGAGTGTGTCAGAAGGGAGAGAGAGAGAGAGTGTGTCAGAAGGGAGAGAGAGAGAGAGAGTGTGTCAGAAGAGAGAGAGACAGAGAGACTGTGTCAGAAGGGAGAGAGAGACAGAGAGAGAGAGGACTGTGTCAGAAGGGAGAGAGACAGAGAGAGAGAGTGTGTCAGAAGGGAGAGAGAGAGAGAGAGTGTGTCAGAAGAGAGAGAGACAGAGAGAGAGACTGTGTCAGAAGGGAGAGAGAGAGAGAGAGTGTGTCAGAAGAGAGAGAGACAGAGAGAGAGACTGTGTCAGAATAGAGAGAGAGAGAGAGAGAGAGAGACTGTGTCAGAAGAGAGAGAGACAGAGAGAGACTGTGTCAGAAGGGAGAGAGACAGAGAGAGAGAGTGTGTCAGAAGGGAGAGAGAGAGAGAGAGAGACTGTGTCAGAAGAGAGAGAGACAGAGAGAGAGACTGTGTCAGAAGGGAGAGAGAGAGAGAGAGTGTGTCAGAATGGAGAGAGACAGAGAGAGAGACTGTGTCAGAAGGGAGAGACAGAGAGAGAGAGATTGTGTCAGAAGAGAGAGAGAGAGAGAGAGAGTGTGTCAGAAGAGAGAGAGAGACAGAGAGAGAGACTGTGTCAGAAGAGAGAGAGAGAGAGAGAGAGAGTGTGTCAGAAGGGAGAGAGAGAGAGAGACTGTGTCAGAAGGGAGAGAGAGAGAGAGAGTGTGTCAGAAGGGAGAGAGAGAGAGAGAGTGTGTCAGAAGGGAGAGAGACAGAGAGACTGTGTCAGAAGGGAGAGAGAGAGAGAGACTGTGTCAGAAGGGAGAGAGAGAGAGAGAGAGACTGTGTCAGAAGGGAGAGAGACAGAGAGTGTGTCAGAAGAGAGAGAGAGAGAGAGAGAGACTGTGTCAGAAGAGAGAGAGAGAGAGAGAGAGTGTCAGAAGAGAGAGAGACAGAGAGAGACTGTGTCAGAAGGGAGAGAGAGAGAGAGACTGTGTCAGAAGAGAGAGAGAGAGAGAGAGAGTGTGTCAGAAGAGAGAGAGACAGAGAGAGACTGTGTCAGAAGGGAGAGAGAGAGAGAGAGAGTGTGTCAGAAGGGAGAGAGAGAGAGAGACTGTGTCAGAAGGGAGAGAGAGAGAGAGAGAGACTGTGTCAGAAGGGAGAGAGACAGAGAGTGTGTCAGAAGAGAGAGAGAGAGAGAGAGAGACTGTGTCAGAAGGGAGAGAGAGAGAGAGACTGTGTCAGAAGGGAGAGAGAGAGAGAGAGAGACTGTGTCAGAAGGGAGAGAGACAGAGAGTGTGTCAGAAGAGAGAGAGAGAGAGAGAGAGACTGTGTCAGAAGAGAGAGAGAGAGAGAGAGAGTGTCAGAAGAGAGAGAGACAGAGAGAGACTGTGTCAGAAGGGAGAGAGAGAGAGAGACTGTGTCAGAAGAGAGAGAGAGAGAGAGAGAGTGTGTCAGAAGAGAGAGAGACAGAGAGAGACTGTGTCAGAAGGGAGAGAGAGAGAGAGAGAGTGTGTCAGAAGAGAGAGAGACAGAGAGAGACTGTGTCAGAAGGGAGAGAGAGAGAGAGAGAGTGTGTCAGAAGAGAGAGAGACAGAGAGAGTGTGTCAGAAGGGAGAGAGAGAGAGAGAGAGTGTCAGAAGAGAGAGAGACAGAGAGAGACTGTGTCAGAAGGGAGAGAGAGAGAGAGAGTGTGTCAGAAGGGAGAGAGAGAGAGAGAGAGACTGTGTCAGAAGAGAGACAGAGAGAGAGACTGTGTCAGAAGGGAGAGAGACAGAGAGAGAGATTGTGTCAGAAGGGAGAGAGACAGAGAGAGAGAGTGTGTCAGAAGAGAGAGAGAGACAGAGAGAGATTGTGTCAGAAGAGAGAGAGAGAGAGAGAGTGTGTCAGAAGGGAGAGAGAGAGAGAGAGAGACTGTGTCAGAAGAGAGAGAGACAGAGAGAGAGACTGTGTCAGAAGAGAGAGAGACAGAGAGAGAGTGTGTCAGAAGGGAGAGAGACAGAGAGAGAGACTGTGTCAGAAGAGAGAGAGAGAGAGAGAGAGTGTGTCAGAAGGGAGAGAGAGAGAGACTGTGTCAGAAGGGAGAGAGAGAGAGAGAGACTGTGTCAGAAGGGAGAGAGAGAGAGAGAGACTGTGTCAGAAGGGAGAGAGAGAGAGAGAGAGACTGTGTCAGAAGAGAGAGAGACAGAGAGAGACTGTGTCAGAAGGGAGAGAGACAGAGAGAGACTGTGTCAGAAGGGAGAGAGAGAGAGAGACTGTGTCAGAAGGGAGAGAGAGAGAGAGACTGTGTCAGAAGGGAGAGAGAGAGAGAGAGAGACTGTGTCAGAAGAGAGAGAGAGAGAGAGAGACTGTGTCAGAAGAGAGAGAGAGAGAGAGACTGTGTCAGAATGGAGAGAGAGAGAGAGAGAGACTGTGTCAGAAGGGAGAGAGAGAGAGAGACTGTGTCAGAAGAGAGAGAGACAGAGAGAGAGACTGTGTCAGAATGGAGAGAGAGAGAGAGAGAGATTGTGTCAGAAGGGAGAGAGAGAGAGAGACTGTGTCAGAAGAGAGAGAGACAGAGAGAGAGACTGTGTCAGAAGAGAGAGAGAGAGAGAGACTGTGTCAGAAGGGAGAGAGAGAGAGAGAGAGACTGTGTCAGAAGGGAGAGAGACAGAGAGAGACTGTGTCAGAAGGGAGAGAGAGAGAGAGACTGTGTCAGAAGAGAGAGAGAGAGAGAGAGACTGTGTCAGAAGGGAGAGAGACAGAGAGAGAGAGACTGTGTCAGAAGAGAGAGAGAGAGAGAGAGAAACTGTGTCAGAAGGGAGAGAGACAGAGAGAGACTGTGTCAGAAGGGAGAGAGACAGAGAGAGACTGTGTCAGAAGGGAGAGAGAGAGAGAGAGAGTGTGTCAGAAGAGAGAGAGAGAGAGAGAGAGACTGTGTCAGAAGAGAGAGAGAGAGAGAGACTGTGTCAGAATGGAGAGAGAGAGAGAGAGAGACTGTGTCAGAAGGGAGAGAGAGAGAGAGACTGTGTCAGAAGAGAGAGAGAGAGAGAGAGACTGTGTCAGAAGAGAGAGAGAGAGAGAGAGTGTGTCAGAAGAGAGAGAGAGAGAGAGACTGTGTCAGAATGGAGAGAGAGAGAGAGAGAGACTGTGTCAGAAGGGAGAGAGAGAGAGAGACTGTGTCAGAAGAGAGAGAGACAGAGAGAGAGACTGTGTCAGAATGGAGAGAGAGAGAGAGAGAGATTGTGTCAGAAGGGAGAGAGAGAGAGAGACTGTGTCAGAAGAGAGAGAGACAGAGAGAGAGACTGTGTCAGAAGAGAGAGAGAGAGAGAGACTGTGTCAGAAGGGAGAGAGAGAGAGAGAGAGACTGTGTCAGAAGGGAGAGAGACAGAGAGAGAGTGTGTCAGAAGGGAGAGAGAGAGAGAGAGACTGTGTCAGAAGAGAGAGAGAGAGAGAGAGTGTGTCAGAAGGGAGAGAGAGAGAGAGACTGTGTCAGAAGAGAGAGAGAGAGAGAGAGACTGTGTCAGAAGGGAGAGAGACAGAGAGAGAGAGACTGTGTCAGAAGAGAGAGAGACAGAGAGAGACTGTGTCAGAAGGGAGAGAGAGAGAGAGAGTGTGTCAGAAGGGAGAGAGAGACAGAGAGAGAGACTGTGTCAGAAGAGAGAGAGACAGAGAGAGAGAGAGTGTCAGAAGAGAGAGAGACAGAGAGAGAGACTGTGTCAGAAGGGAGAGAGACAGAGAGAGAGATTGTGTCAGAAGGGAGAGAGAGAGAGAGACTGTCAGAATGGAGAGAGAGACAGAGAGAGACTGTGTCAGAAGGGAGAGAGACAGAGAGAGATTGTGTCAGAAGGGAGAGAGAGAGAGAGACTGTGTCAGAATGGAGAGAGAGACAGAGAGAAACTGTGTCAGAAGAGAGAGAGACAGAGAGAGACTGTGTCAGAAGGGAGAGAGACAGAGAGAGAGATTGTGTCAGAAGGGAGAGAGAGAGAGAGACTGTCAGAATGGAGAGAGAGACAGAGAGAGAGACTGTGTCAGAATGGAGAGAGAGAGAGAGACTGTGTCAGAAGAGAGAGAGACAGAGAGAGAGACTGTGTCAGAAGGGAGAGAGAGAGAGAGAGAGATTGTGTCAGAAGGGAGAGAGAGAGAGAGAGTGTGTCAGAAGGGAGAGAGAGAGAGAGAGACTGTGTCAGAAGGGAGAGAGACAGAGAGAGAGACTGTGTCAGAAGGGAGAGAGACAGAGAGAGAGAGACTGTGTCAGAAGGGAGAGAGACAGAGAGAGAGACTGTGTCAGAAGGGAGAGAGAGAGAGAGACTGTGTCAGAAGGGAGAGAGAGAGAGTGTGTCAGAAGGGAGAGAGAGAGAGAGAGTGTGTCAGAAGGGAGAGAGAGAGAGAGAGACTGTGTCAGAAGAGAGAGAGAGAGACTGTGTCAGAAGGGAGAGAGACAGAGAGAGACTGTGTCAGAAGGGAGAGAGAGAGAGAGAGAGAGACTGTGTCAGAAGGGAGAGAGAGAGATAGAGAGACTGTGTCAGAAGAGAGAGACAGAGAGAGAGATTGTGTCAGAATGGAGAGAGAGACAGAGAGAGTGTGTCAGAAGAGAGAGAGACAGAGAGAGAGAGAGTGTGTCAGAAGGAGAGACAGAGAGAGATTGTGTCAGAAGGGAGAGAGAGAGAGAGATTGTGTCAGAAGAGAGAGAGACAGAGAGAGAGAGTGTGTCAGAAGGGAGAGAGAGAGAGAGAGAGTGTGTCAGAAGGGAGAGAGAGAAAGAGAGAGAGACTGTGTCAGAAGGGAGAGAGAGAGAGAGACTGTCAGAATGGAGAGAGAGACAGAGAGAGAGTGTGTGTCAGAAGAGAGAGAGACAGAGAGAGAGAGTGTGTCAGAAGGGAGAGAGAGAGAGAGAGAGACTGTGTCAGAAGGGAGAGAGAGAGAGAGAGAGTGTGTCAGAAGGGAGAGAGAGAGAGACTGTGTCAGAAGGGAGAGAGAGAGAGAGAGAGACTGTGTCAGAAGGGAGAGAGAGAGAGAGAGAGACTGTGTCAGAAGAGAGAGACAGAGTGTGTCAGAAGGAGAGACAGAGAGAGAGATTGTGTCAGAAGAGAGAGACAGAGAGTGTGTCAGAAGGGAGAGAGAGAGAGAGAGAGTGTGTCAGAAGAGAGAGAGAGAGAGAGAGACTGTGTCAGAAGGGAGAGAGACAGAGAGAGACTGTGTCAGAAGGGAGAGAGAGAGAGAGAGTGTGTCAGAAGGGAGAGAGAGAGAGAGAGAGACTGTGTCAGAAGGGAGAGAGAGAGAGAGAGAGAGAGTGTGTCAGAATGGAGAGAGAGAGAGAGAGTGTGTCAGAAGGGAGAGAGACAGAGAGAGACTGTGTCAGAAGGGAGAGAGAGAGAGAGTGTGTGTCAGAATGGAGAGAGAGAGAGAGAGTGTGTCAGAAGGGAGAGAGAGAGAGAGACTGTGTCAGAAGGGAGAGAGAGAGAGAGAGACTGTGTCAGAAGGGAGAGAGAGAGAGAGAGAGAGACTGTGTCAGAAGAGAGAGAGACAGAGAGAGAGACTGTGTCAGAAGGGAGAGAGAGAGAGAGAGAGACTGTGTCAGAAGGGAGAGAGACAGAGAGAGAGACTGTGTCAGAAGGGAGAGAGAGAGAGAGAGAGAGACTGTGTCAGAAGGGAGAGAGAGAGAGAGACTGTGTCAGAAGAGAGAGAGACAGAGAGAGAGACTGTGTCAGAAGGGAGAGAGAGAGAGAGAGTGTGTCAGAAGGGAGAGAGAGAGAGAGAGACTGTGTCAGAAGGGAGAGAGAGAGAGAGAGAGACTGTGTCAGAAGAGAGAGAGACAGAGAGAGAGACTGTGTCAGAAGGGAGAGAGACAGAGAGAGAGACTGTGTCAGAAGAGAGAGAGAGAGAGAGAGTGTGTCAGAAGGGAGAGAGACAGAGAGACTGTGTCAGAAGGGAGAGAGACAGAGAGAGAGAGTGTGTCAGAAGAGAGAGAGAGAGAGAGACTGTGTCAGAAGAGAGAGAGAGAGAGAGAGAGACTGTGTCAGAAGGGAGAGAGAGAGAGAGAGAGACTGTGTCAGAAGAGAGAGAGACAGAGAGAGAGACTGTGTCAGAAGGGAGAGAGACAGAGAGAGACTGTGTCAGAAGGGAGAGAGAGAGAGAGAGTGTGTCAGAAGGGAGAGAGACAGAGAGAGAGTGTGTCAGAAGGGAGAGAGAGAGAGAGAGAGTGTGTCAGAAGAGAGAGAGACAGAGAGAGACTGTGTCAGAAGGGAGAGAGAGAGAGAGAGACTGTGTCAGAAGGGAGAGAGAGAGAGAGAGAGATTGTGTCAGAAGAGAGAGAGAGAGAGAGAGAGAGTGTGTCAGAAGAGAGAGAGAGACAGAGAGAGAGACTGTGTCAGAAGGGAGAGAGAGAGAGAGAGACTGTGTCAGAAGAGAGAGAGAGAGAGAGACTGTGTCAGAAGGGAGAGAGAGAGAGAGAGAGTGTGTCAGAAGGGAGAGAGAGAGAGAGAGACTGTGTCAGAAGGGAGAGAGAGAGAGAGAGAGACTGTGTCAGAAGAGAGAGAGAGAGAGAGAGAGACTGTGTCAGAAGGGAGAGGAGAGAGAGAGAGAGACTGTGTCAGAAGGGAGAGAGAGAGAGAGAGACTGTGTCAGAAGGGAGAGAGAGAGAGAGAGAGAGAGACTGTGTCAGAAGGGAGAGAGAGAGAGAGAGAGAGAGACTGTGTCAGAAGGGGAGAGAGAGAGAGAGAGAGACTGTGTCAGAAGGGAGAGAGAGAGAGAGAGAGACTGTGTCAGAAGGGAGAGAGAGAGAGAGAGACTGTGTCAGAAGGGAGAGAGAGAGAGAGAGAGACTGTGTCAGAAGGGAGAGAGAGAGAGAGAGACTGTGTCAGAAGGGAGAGAGAGAGAGAGAGAGAGACTGTGTCAGAAGGGAGAGAGAGAGAGAGACTGTGTCAGAAGGGAGAGAGAGAGAGAGAGAGAGACTGTGTCAGAAGGGAGAGAGAGAGAGAGAGAGAGAGACTGTGTCAGAAGGGAGAGAGAGAGAGAGAGAGAGTGTGTCAGAAGGGAGAGAGACAGAGAGAGAGTGTGTCAGAAGGGAGAGAGAGAGAGAGAGAGACTGTGTCAGAAGGGAGAGAGAGAGAGAGACTGTGTCAGAAGGGAGAGAGACAGAGAGAGAGACTGTGTCAGAAGGGAGAGAGAGACAGAGAGAGATTGTGTCAGAAGAGAGAGAGAGAGAGAGAGAGTGTGTCAGAAGGGAGAGAGAGAGAGAGACTGTGTCAGAAGAGAGAGAGAGAGAGAGAGTGTGTCAGAAGGGAGAGAGAGAGAGAGTGTGTCAGAGGAGAGAGAGGAGAGAGAGTGTGTCAGAAGGGAGAGAGGAGAGAGAGACTGTGTCAGAAGAGAGAGAGAGAGAGAGAGTGTGTCAGAAGGGAGAGAGAGAGAGAGTGTGTCAGAAGGGAGAGAGAGAGAGAGAGTGTGTCAGAAGAGAGAGAGACAGAGAGACTGTGTCAGAAGGGAGAGAGAGACAGAGAGAGAGAGACTGTGTCAGAAGGGAGAGAGACAGAGAGAGAGAGTGTGTCGAAGGGAGAGAGAGAGAGAGAGTGTGTCAGAAGAGAGAGAGACAGAGAGAGAGACTGTGTCAGAAGGGAGAGAGAGAGAGAGAGTGTGTCAGAAGAGAGAGAGACAGAGAGAGAGACTGTGTCAGAATAGAGAGAGAGAGAGAGAGAGAGACTGTGTCAGAAGAGAGAGACAGAGAGAGACTGTGTCAGAAGGGAGAGAGACAGAGAGAGAGAGTGTGTCAGAAGGGGGAGGAGAGAGAGAGAGAGACTGGTGTCAGAAGAGAGAGAGACAGAGAGAGAGACTGTGTCAGAAAGGGAGAGAGAGAGAGAGAGTGTGTCAGAATGGAGAGAGACAGAGAGAGAGACTGTGTCAGAAGGGAGAGACAGAGAGAGAGAGATTGTGTCAGAGAGAGAGAGAGAGAGAGAGAGTGTGTCAGAAGAGAGAGAGAGACAGAGAGAGAGACTGTGTCAGAAGAGAGAGAGAGAGAGAGAGAGAGTGTGTCAGAAGGGAGAGAGAGAGAGAGACTGTGTCAGAAGGGAGAGAGAGAGAGAGAGTGTGTCAGAAGGGAGAGAGAGAGAGAGAGTGTGTCAGAAGGGAGAGAGACAGAGAGACTGTGTCAGAAGGGAGAGAGACAGAGAGAGAGACTGTGTCAGAAGGGAGAGAGAGAGAGAGACTGTGTCAGAAGGGAGAGAGAGAGAGAGAGTGTGTCAGAAGGGAGAGAGACAGAGAGAGAGAGACTGTGTCAGAAGGGAGAGAGACAGAGAGACTGTGTCAGAAGAGAGAGAGACAGAGAGAGAGACTGTGTCAGAAGGGAGAGAGAGAGAGAGACTGTGTCAGAAGGGAGAGAGAGAGAGAGAGACTGTGTCAGAAGGGAGAGAGAGAGAGAGAGAGAGACTGTGTCAGAAGGGAGAGAGAGAGAGAGAGAGACTGTGTCAGAAGGGAGAGAGAGAGAGAGAGAGAGACTGTGTCAGAAGAGAGAGAGAGAGAGAGACTGTGTCAGAAGGGAGAGAGACAGAGAGAGAGTGTGTCAGAAGGGAGAGAGAGAGAGAGAGTGTGTCAGAAGAGAGAGAGAGAGAGAGAGTGTGTCAGAAGGGAGAGAGAGAGAGAGTGTGTCAGAAGGGAGAGAGAGAGAGAGAGTGTGTCAGAAGAGAGAGAGAGAGAGAGAGTGTGTCAGAAGGGAGAGAGAGAGAGAGTGTGTGTCAGAAGAGAGAGAGAGAGAGAGAGTGTGTCAGAAGGGAGAGAGAGAGAGAGAGTGTGTCAGAAGAGAGAGAGACAGAGAGAGAGTGTGTCAGAAGGGAGAGAGAGAGAGAGAGAGTGTGTCAGAAGGGAGAGAGAGAGACTGTGTCAGAAGGGAGAGAGAGAGAGAGACTGTGTCAGAAGGGAGAGAGAGAGAGAGAGTGTGTCAGAAGAGAGAGAGACAGAGAGAGAGACTGTGTCAGAAGGGAGAGAGAGAGAGAGAGAGAGACTGTGTCAGAAGGGAGAGAGAGAGAGAGAGAGAGACTGTGTCAGAAGGGAGAGAGAGAGAGAGAGAGACTGTGTCAGAAGGGAGAGAGAGAGAGAGACTGTGTCAGAAGGGAGAGAGAGAGAGAGAGAGACTGTGTCAGAAGGGAGAGAGACAGAGAGAGAGACTGTGTCAGAAGGGAGAGAGAGAGAGAGAGTGTGTCAGAAGGGAGAGAGAGAGAGAGAGAGACTGTGTCAGAAGGGAGAGAGAGAGAGAGAGAGACTGTGTCAGAAGGGAGAGAGAGAGAGAGACTGTGTCAGAAGGGAGAGAGAGAGAGAGAGAGACTGTGTCAGAATGGAGAGAGAGAGAGAGAGAGAGAGACTGTGTCAGAAGGGAGAGAGAGAGAGAGAGAGACTGTGTCAGAAGGGAGAGAGAGAGAGAGAGAGACTGTGTCAGAAGGGAGAGAGACAGAGAGAGAGACTGTGTCAGAAGGGAGAGAGAGAGAGAGACTGTGTCAGAAGGGAGAGAGAGAGAGAGAGTGTGTCAGAAGGGAGAGAGAGAGAGAGAGACTGTGTCAGAAGGGAGAGAGAGAGACTGTGTCAGAAGGGAGAGAGAGAGAGAGAGACTGTGTCAGAAGGGAGAGAGAGAGAGAGAGAGAGAGAGACTGTGTCAGAAGGGAGAGAGAGAGAGAGACTGTGTCAGAAGAGAGAGAGAGAGAGAGAGAGACTGTGTCAGAAGAGAGAGAGACAGAGAGAGTGTGTCAGAATGGAGAGAGACAGAGAGAGACTGTGTCAGAAGGGAGAGAGACAGAGAGAGAGACTGTGTCAGAAGGGAGAGAGAGAGAGAGAGTGTGTCAGAAGGGAGAGAGACAGAGAGAGAGTGTGTCAGAAGGGAGAGAGAGAGAGAGAGTGTGTCAGAAGAGAGAGAGACAGAGAGAGACTGTGTCAGAAGGGAGAGAGAGAGAGAGAGACTGTGTCAGAAGGGAGAGAGAGAGAGAGAGAGATTGTGTCAGAAGAGAGAGAGAGAGAGAGAGAGAGTGTGTCAGAAGAGAGAGAGAGACAGAGAGAGAGACTGTGTCAGAAGGGAGAGAGAGAGAGAGAGACTGTGTCAGAAGAGAGAGAGAGAGAGAGACTGTGTCAGAAGGGAGAGAGAGAGAGAGAGAGTGTGTCAGAAGGGAGAGAGAGAGAGAGAGACTGTGTCAGAAGGGAGAGAGAGAGAGAGAGAGACTGTGTCAGAAGAGAGAGAGAGAGAGAGAGAGACTGTGTCAGAAGGGAGAGAGAGAGAGAGAGAGACTGTGTCAGAAGGGAGAGAGAGAGAGAGAGACTGTGTCAGAAGGGAGAGAGAGAGAGAGAGAGACTGTGTCAGAAGGGAGAGAGAGAGAGAGAGACTGTGTCAGAAGGGAGAGAGAGAGAGAGAGTGTGTCAGAAGGGAGAGAGAGAGAGAGAGACTGTGTCAGAAGGGAGAGAGAGAGAGAGACTGTGTCAGAAGGGAGAGAGACAGAGAGAGAGACTGTGTCAGAAGGGAGAGAGAGAGAGAGAGAGAGAGACTGTGTCAGAAGGGAGAGAGAGAGAGAGAGACTGTGTCAGAAGGGAGAGAGAGAGAGAGAGAGACTGTGTCAGAAGGGAGAGAGAGAGAGAGAGAGAGACTGTGTCAGAAGGGAGAGAGAGAGAGAGAGAGAGAGACTGTGTCAGAAGGGAGAGAGAGAGAGAGAGAGAGAGACTGTGTCAGAAGGGAGAGAGAGAGAGAGAGAGACTGTGTCAGAAGGGAGAGAGAGAGAGAGAGAGACTGTGTCAGAAGGGAGAGAGAGAGAGAGAGACTGTGTCAGAAGGGAGAGAGAGAGAGAGAGAGACTGTGTCAGAAGGGAGAGAGAGAGAGAGAGAGAGACTGTGTCAGAAGGGAGAGAGAGAGAGAGAGAGAGAGACTGTGTCAGAAGGGAGAGAGAGAGAGAGAGAGAGTGTGTCAGAAGGGAGAGAGACAGAGAGAGAGTGTGTCAGAAGGGAGAGAGAGAGAGAGAGAGACTGTGTCAGAAGGGAGAGAGAGAGAGAGACTGTGTCAGAAGGGAGAGAGACAGAGAGAGAGACTGTGTCAGAAGGGAGAGAGAGACAGAGAGAGATTGTGTCAGAAGAGAGAGAGAGAGAGAGAGAGTGTGTCAGAAGGGAGAGAGAGAGAGAGACTGTGTCAGAAGAGAGAGAGAGAGAGAGAGTGTGTCAGAAGGGAGAGAGAGAGAGAGTGTGTCAGAAGGGAGAGAGAGAGAGAGAGTGTGTCAGAAGGGAGAGAGAGAGAGAGACTGTGTCAGAAGAGAGAGAGAGAGAGAGAGTGTGTCAGAAGGGAGAGAGAGAGAGAGTGTGTCAGAAGGGAGAGAGAGAGAGAGAGTGTGTCAGAAGAGAGAGAGACAGAGAGACTGTGTCAGAAGGGAGAGAGAGACAGAGAGAGAGAGACTGTGTCAGAAGGGAGAGAGACAGAGAGAGAGAGTGTGTCAGAAGGGAGAGAGAGAGAGAGAGTGTGTCAGAAGAGAGAGAGACAGAGAGAGAGAGTGTGTCAGAAGGGAGAGAGAGAGAGAGAGTGTGTCAGAAGAGAGAGAGACAGAGAGAGACTGTGTCAGAAGGGAGAGAGAGAGAGAGAGAGACTGTGTCAGAAGAGAGAGAGACAGAGAGAGAGACTGTGTCAGAAGGGAGAGAGAGAGAGAGAGAGATTGTGTCAGAAGAGAGAGAGAGAGAGAGAGAGTGTGTCAGAAGAGAGAGAGAGACAGAGAGAGAGACTGTGTCAGAAGAGAGAGAGAGAGAGAGAGAGAGTGTGTCAGAAGGGAGAGAGAGAGAGAGACTGTGTCAGAAGGAGAGAGAGAGAGAGAGTGTGTCAGAAGGGAGAGAGAGAGAGAGAGTGTGTCAGAAGGGAGAGAGAGAGAGAGAGTGTGTCAGAAGGGAGAGAGAGAGAGAGACTGTGTCAGAAGGGAGAGAGACAGAGAGACTGTGTCAGAAGGGAGAGAGACAGAGAGAGAGACTGTGTCAGAAGGGAGAGAGAGAGAGAGACTGTGTCAGAAGGGAGAGAGAGAGAGAGAGAGACTGTGTCAGAAGGGAGAGAGACAGAGAGTGTGTCAGAAGAGAGAGAGAGAGAGAGAGAGACTGTGTCAGAAGAGAGAGAGAGAGAGAGAGAGTGTCAGAAGAGAGAGAGACAGAGAGAGACTGTGTCAGAAGGGAGAGAGAGAGAGACTGTGTCAGAAGAGAGAGAGAGAGAGAGAGAGTGTGTCAGAAGAGAGAGAGACAGAGAGAGACTGTGTCAGAAGGGAGAGAGAGAGAGAGAGAGTGTGTCAGAAGAGAGAGAGACAGAGAGAGACTGTGTCAGAAGGGAGAGAGAGAGAGAGAGAGTGTCAGAAGAGAGAGAGACAGAGAGAGACTGTGTCAGAAGGGAGAGAGAGAGAGAGAGTGTGTCAGAAGGGAGAGAGAGAGAGAGAGAGACTGTGTCAGAAGAGAGACAGAGAGAGAGACTGTGTCAGAAGGGAGAGAGAGAGAGAGACTGTGTCAGAATGGAGAGAGAGACAGAGAGAGAGATTGTGTCAGAAGGGAGAGAGACAGAGAGAGAGAGTGTGTCAGAAGAGAGAGAGAGACAGAGAGAGATTGTGTCAGAAGAGAGAGAGAGAGAGAGAGTGTGTCAGAAGGGAGAGAGAGAGAGAGAGAGACTGTGTCAGAAGAGAGAGAGACAGAGAGAGAGACTGTGTCAGAAGAGAGAGAGACAGAGAGAGAGTGTGTCAGAAGGGAGAGAGAGAGAGACTGTGTCAGAAGGGAGAGAGAGAGAGAGAGACTGTGTCAGAAGGGAGAGAGAGAGAGAGAGACTGTGTCAGAAGGGAGAGAGAGAGAGAGAGAGACTGTGTCAGAAGAGAGAGAGACAGAGAGAGACTGTGTCAGAAGGGAGAGAGACAGAGAGAGAGACTGTGTCAGAAGGGAGAGAGAGAGAGAGAGAGACTGTGTCAGAAGAGAGAGAGAGAGAGAGAGAGACTGTGTCAGAAGAGAGAGAGAGAGAGAGACTGTGTCAGAATGGAGAGAGAGAGAGAGAGAGACTGTGTCAGAAGGGAGAGAGAGAGAGAGACTGTGTCAGAAGAGAGAGAGACAGAGAGAGAGACTGTGTCAGAAGAGAGAGAGAGAGAGAGACTGTGTCAGAAGGGAGAGAGAGAGAGAGAGAGACTGTGTCAGAATGGAGAGAGAGAGAGAGAGAGATTGTGTCAGAAGGGAGAGAGAGAGAGAGACTGTGTCAGAAGAGAGAGAGACAGAGAGAGAGACTGTGTCAGAAGAGAGAGAGAGAGAGAGACTGTGTCAGAAGGGAGAGAGAGAGAGAGAGAGACTGTGTCAGAAGGGAGAGAGACAGAGAGAGACTGTGTCAGAAGAGAGAGAGAGAGAGAGACTGTGTCAGAAGGGAGAGAGAGAGAGAGAGTGTGTCAGAAGGGAGAGAGAGAGAGAGAGTGTGTCAGAAGGGAGAGAGACAGAGAGACTGTGTCAGAAGGGAGAGAGACAGAGAGAGAGACTGTGTCAGAAGGGAGAGAGAGAGAGAGACTGTGTCAGAAGAGAGAGAGAGAGAGACTGTGTCAGAAGGGAGAGAGAGAGAGAGAGACTGTGTCAGAAGGGAGAGAGAGAGAGAGAGAGAGAGACTGTGTCAGAAGGGAGAGAGACAGAGAGACTGTGTCAGAAGAGAGAGACAGAGAGAGAGAGAGACTGTGTCAGAAGAGAGAGAGAGAGAGAGACTGTGTCAGAAGGGAGAGAGACAGAGAGAGAGTGTGTCAGAAGGGAGAGAGAGAGAGAGAGTGTGTCAGAAGAGAGAGAGAGAGAGAGAGTGTGTCAGAAGGGAGAGAGAGAGAGAGTGTGTCAGAAGGGAGAGAGAGAGAGAGAGTGTGTCAGAAGAGAGAGAGAGAGAGAGAGTGTGTCAGAAGGGAGAGAGAGAGAGAGTGTGTGTCAGAAGAGAGAGAGAGAGAGAGAGTGTGTCAGAAGGGAGAGAGAGAGAGAGAGTGTGTCAGAAGAGAGAGAGACAGAGAGAGAGTGTGTCAGAAGGGAGAGAGAGAGAGAGAGAGTGTGTCAGAAGGGAGAGAGAGAGACTGTGTCAGAAGGGAGAGAGAGAGAGAGACTGTGTCAGAAGGGAGAGAGAGAGAGAGAGTGTGTCAGAAGAGAGAGAGACAGAGAGAGAGACTGTGTCAGAAGGGAGAGAGAGAGAGAGAGAGAGACTGTGTCAGAAGGGAGAGAGAGAGAGAGAGAGACTGTGTCAGAAGGGAGAGAGAGAGAGAGAGAGACTGTGTCAGAAGGGAGAGAGAGAGAGAGAGTGTGTCAGAAGAGAGAGAGACAGAGAGAGAGAGTGTGTCAGAAGGGAGAGAGAGAGAGAGACTGTGTCAGAAGGGAGAGAGAGAGAGAGAGAGACTGTGTCAGAAGGGAGAGAGACAGAGAGAGAGACTGTGTCAGAAGGGAGAGAGAGAGAGAGAGTGTGTCAGAAGGGGAGAGAGAGAGAGAGAGAGACTGTGTCAGAAGGGAGAGAGAGAGAGAGAGAGACTGTGTCAGAAGGGAGAGAGAGAGAGAGAGACTGTGTCAGAAGGGAGAGAGAGAGAGAGAGAGACTGTGTCAGAAGGGAGAGAGAGAGAGAGAGAGACTGTGTCAGAAGGGAGAGAGAGAGAGAGAGAGACTGTGTCAGAAGGGAGAGAGAGAGAGAGAGAGACTGTGTCAGAAGGGAGAGAGACAGAGAGAGAGACTGTGTCAGAAGGGAGAGAGAGAGAGAGACTGTGTCAGAAGGGAGAGAGAGAGAGAGAGACTGTGTCAGAAGGGAGAGAGAGAGAGAGAGTGTGTCAGAAGAGAGAGAGACAGAGAGAGAGACTGTGTCAGAAGGGAGAGAGAGAGAGAGAGAGACTGTGTCAGAAGAGAGAGAGACAGAGAGAGAGACTGTGTCAGAAGGGAGAGAGAGAGACTGTGTCAGAAGGGAGAGAGAGAGAGAGAGACTGTGTCAGAAGGGAGAGAGAGAGAGAGAGAGAGAGACTGTGTCAGAAGGGAGAGAGAGAGAGAGAGAGACTGTGTCAGAAGAGAGAGAGACAGAGAGAGTGTGTCAGAATGGAGAGAGACAGAGAGAGACTGTGTCAGAAGGGAGAGAGAGAGAGAGACTGTGTCAGAAGGGAGAGAGAGAGAGAGAGAGAGACTGTGTCAGAAGGGAGAGAGAGACAGAGAGAGACTGTGTCAGAAGGGAGAGAGAGAGAGAGAGAGACTGTGTCAGAAGAGAGAGAGACAGAGAGAGTGTGTCAGAATGGAGAGAGACAGAGAGAGACTGTGTCAGAAGGGAGAGAGACAGAGAGAGAGACTGTGTCAGAAGGGAGAGAGAGAGAGAGAGAGACTGTGTCAGAAGAGAGAGAGACAGAGAGAGTGTGTCAGAATGGAGAGAGACAGAGAGAGACAGTGTCAGAAGGGAGAGAGAGAGAGAGACTGTGTCAGAAGGGAGAGAGAGAGAGAGAGAGACTGTGTCAGAAGGGAGAGAGAGACAGAGAGAGACTGTGTCAGAAGGGAGAGAGAGAGATAGAGAGACTGTGTCAGAAGAGAGAGAGACAGAGAGAGATTGTGTCAGAAGAGAGAGAGAGAGAGAGAGACTGTGTCAGAAGAGAGAGAGACAGAGAGAGATTGTGTCAGAAGGGAGAGAGAGAGAGAGAGACTGTGTCAGAAGGGAGAGACAGAGAGAGAGACTGTGTCAGAAGGGAGAGAGAGACAGAGAGAGACTGTGTCAGAAGAGAGAGAGACAGAGAGAGAGAGTGTGTCAGAAGGGAGAGAGAGAGAGAGAGACTGTGTCAGAAGGGAGAGAGACAGAGAGAGATTGTGTCAGAAGGGAGAGAGAGACAGAGAGAGACTGTGTCAGAAGAGAGAGAGACAGAGAGAGAGAGTGTGTCAGAAGGGAGAGAGAGACAGAGAGAGACTGTGTCAGAAGAGAGAGAGACAGAGAGAGAGAGTGTGTCAGAAGGGAGAGAGAGAGAGAGAGACTGTGTCAGAAGAGAGAGAGACAGAGAGAGAGACTGTGTCAGAAGGGAGAGAGAGAGAGAGACTGTGTCAGAAGGGAGAGAGAGAGAGAGAGAGACTGTGTCAGAAGAGAGAGAGACAGAGAGAGAGACTGTGTCAGAAGGGAGAGAGACAGAGAGAGAGACTGTGTCAGAAGAGAGAGAGAGAGAGAGAGTGTGTCAGAAGGGAGAGAGACAGAGAGACTGTGTCAGAAGGGAGAGAGACAGAGAGAGAGAGTGTGTCAGAAGAGAGAGAGACAGAGAGACTGTGTCAGAAGGGAGAGAGACAGAGAGAGAGAGTGTCAGAAGAGAGAGAGAGAGAGAGACTGTGTCAGAAGAGAGAGAGAGAGAGAGAGACTGTGTCAGAAGGGAGAGAGAGAGAGAGAGAGACTGTGTCAGAAGAGAGAGAGACAGAGAGAGAGACTGTGTCAGAAGGGAGAGAGAGAGAGAGAGTGTGTCAGAAGGGAGAGAGACAGAGAGAGAGTGTGTCAGAAGGGAGAGAGAGAGAGAGAGAGTGTGTCAGAAGAGAGAGAGACAGAGAGAGACTGTGTCAGAAGGGAGAGAGAGAGAGAGAGACTGTGTCAGAAGGGAGAGAGAGAGAGAGAGAGATTGTGTCAGAAGAGAGAGAGAGAGAGAGAGAGAGTGTGTCAGAAGAGAGAGAGAGACAGAGAGAGAGACTGTGTCAGAAGGGAGAGAGAGAGAGAGAGACTGTGTCAGAAGAGAGAGAGAGAGAGAGACTGTGTCAGAAGGGAGAGAGAGAGAGAGAGAGTGTGTCAGAAGGGAGAGAGAGAGAGAGAGACTGTGTCAGAAGGGAGAGAGAGAGAGAGAGAGACTGTGTCAGAAGAGAGAGAGAGAGAGAGAGAGACTGTGTCAGAAGGGAGAGAGAGAGAGAGAGAGACTGTGTCAGAAGGGAGAGAGAGAGAGAGAGACTGTGTCAGAAGGGAGAGAGAGAGAGAGAGAGACTGTGTCAGAAGGGAGAGAGAGAGAGAGAGACTGTGTCAGAAGGGAGAGAGAGAGAGAGAGTGTGTCAGAAGGGAGAGAGAGAGAGAGAGACTGTGTCAGAAGGGAGAGAGAGAGAGAGACTGTGTCAGAAGGGAGAGAGACAGAGAGAGAGACTGTGTCAGAAGGGAGAGAGAGAGAGAGAGAGAGAGACTGTGTCAGAAGGGAGAGAGAGAGAGAGAGACTGTGTCAGAAGGGAGAGAGAGAGAGAGAGAGACTGTGTCAGAAGGGAGAGAGAGAGAGAGAGAGAGACTGTGTCAGAAGGGAGAGAGAGAGAGAGAGAGAGAGACTGTGTCAGAAGGGAGAGAGAGAGAGAGAGAGAGAGACTGTGTCAGAAGGGAGAGAGAGAGAGAGAGAGACTGTGTCAGAAGGGAGAGAGAGAGAGAGAGAGACTGTGTCAGAAGGGAGAGAGAGAGAGAGAGACTGTGTCAGAAGGGAGAGAGAGAGAGAGAGAGACTGTGTCAGAAGGGAGAGAGAGAGAGAGAGAGAGACTGTGTCAGAAGGGAGAGAGAGAGAGAGAGAGAGAGACTGTGTCAGAAGGGAGAGAGAGAGAGAGAGAGAGTGTGTCAGAAGGGAGAGAGACAGAGAGAGAGTGTGTCAGAAGGGAGAGAGAGAGAGAGAGAGACTGTGTCAGAAGGGAGAGACAGAGAGAGACTGTGTCAGAAGGGAGAGAGACAGAGAGAGAGACTGTGTCAGAAGGGAGAGAGAGACAGAGAGAGATTGTGTCAGAAGAGAGAGAGAGAGAGAGAGAGTGTGTCAGAAGGGAGAGAGAGAGAGAGACTGTGTCAGAAGAGAGAGAGAGAGAGAGAGTGTGTCAGAAGGGAGAGAGAGAGAGAGTGTGTCAGAAGGGAGAGAGAGAGAGAGAGTGTGTCAGAAGG
Source organism: Isurus oxyrinchus (assembly GCA_026770705.1). Classification (NCBI taxonomy): domain Eukaryota; kingdom Metazoa; phylum Chordata; class Chondrichthyes; order Lamniformes; family Lamnidae; genus Isurus; species Isurus oxyrinchus. The sequence continues at coordinate 57,166 of JANJGN010002712.1, forward strand.
GAGAGAGAGAGAGAGAGAGACTGTGTCAGAAGAGAGAGAGAGAGAGAGAGTGTGTCAGAAGGGAGAGAGAGAGAGAGTGTGTCAGAAGGGAGAGAGAGAGAGAGAGTGTGTCAGAAGAGAGAGAGACAGAGAGACTGTGTCAGAAGGGAGAGAGAGACAGAGAGAGAGAGACTGTGTCAGAAGGGAGAGAGACAGAGAGAGAGAGTGTGTCAGAAGGGAGAGAGAGAGAGAGAGTGTGTCAGAAGAGAGAGAGACAGAGAGAGAGACTGTGTCAGAAGGGAGAGAGAGAGAGAGAGTGTGTCAGAAGAGAGAGAGACAGAGAGAGAGACTGTGTCAGAATAGAGAGAGAGAGAGAGAGAGAGACTGTGTCAGAAGAGAGAGAGACAGAGAGAGACTGTGTCAGAAGGGAGAGAGAGAGAGAGAGAGACTGTGTCAGAAGAGAGAGAGACAGAGAGAGAGACTGTGTCAGAAGGGAGAGAGAGAGAGAGAGTGTGTCAGAATGGAGAGAGACAGAGAGAGAGACTGTGTCAGAAGGGAGAGACAGAGAGAGAGAGATTGTGTCAGAAGAGAGAGAGAGAGAGAGAGAGTGTGTCAGAAGAGAGAGAGAGACAGAGAGAGAGACTGTGTCAGAAGAGAGAGAGAGAGAGAGAGAGAGTGTGTCAGAAGGGAGAGAGAGAGAGAGACTGTGTCAGAAGGGAGAGAGAGAGAGAGAGTGTGTCAGAAGGGAGAGAGAGAGAGAGAGTGTGTCAGAAGGGAGAGAGACAGAGAGACTGTGTCAGAAGGGAGAGAGACAGAGAGAGAGACTGTGTCAGAAGGGAGAGAGAGAGAGAGACTGTGTCAGAAGGGAGAGAGAGAGAGAGAGAGAGACTGTGTCAGAAGGGAGAGAGACAGAGAGTGTGTCAGAAGAGAGAGAGAGAGAGAGAGAGACTGTGTCAGAAGAGAGAGAGAGAGAGAGAGAGTGTCAGAAGAGAGAGAGACAGAGAGAGACTGTGTCAGAAGGGAGAGAGAGAGAGAGACTGTGTCAGAAGAGAGAGAGAGAGAGAGAGAGTGTGTCAGAAGAGAGAGAGACAGAGAGAGACTGTGTCAGAAGGGAGAGAGAGAGAGAGAGAGTGTGTCAGAAGAGAGAGAGACAGAGAGAGACTGTGTCAGAAGGGAGAGAGAGAGAGAGAGAGTGTCAGAAGAGAGAGAGACAGAGAGAGACTGTGTCAGAAGGGAGAGAGAGAGAGAGAGTGTGTCAGAAGGGAGAGAGAGAGAGAGAGAGACTGTGTCAGAAGAGAGACAGAGAGAGAGACTGTGTCAGAAGGGAGAGAGAGAGAGAGACTGTGTCAGAATGGAGAGAGAGACAGAGAGAGAGATTGTGTCAGAAGGGAGAGAGACAGAGAGAGAGAGTGTGTCAGAAGAGAGAGAGAGACAGAGAGAGATTGTGTCAGAAGAGAGAGAGAGAGAGAGAGTGTGTCAGAAGGGAGAGAGAGAGAGAGAGAGACTGTGTCAGAAGAGAGAGAGACAGAGAGAGAGACTGTGTCAGAAGAGAGAGAGACAGAGAGAGAGTGTGTCAGAAGGGAGAGAGAGAGAGACTGTGTCAGAAGGGAGAGAGAGAGAGAGAGACTGTGTCAGAAGGGAGAGAGAGAGAGAGAGACTGTGTCAGAAGGGAGAGAGAGAGAGAGAGAGACTGTGTCAGAAGAGAGAGAGACAGAGAGAGACTGTGTCAGAAGGGAGAGAGACAGAGAGAGAGACTGTGTCAGAAGGGAGAGAGAGAGAGAGAGAGACTGTGTCAGAAGAGAGAGAGAGAGAGAGAGAGACTGTGTCAGAAGAGAGAGAGAGAGAGAGACTGTGTCAGAATGGAGAGAGAGAGAGAGAGAGACTGTGTCAGAAGGGAGAGAGAGAGAGACTGTGTCAGAAGAGAGAGAGACAGAGAGAGAGACTGTGTCAGAAGAGAGAGAGAGAGAGAGACTGTGTCAGAAGGGAGAGAGAGAGAGAGAGAGACTGTGTCAGAATGGAGAGAGAGAGAGAGAGAGATTGTGTCAGAAGGGAGAGAGAGAGAGAGACTGTGTCAGAAGAGAGAGAGACAGAGAGAGAGACTGTGTCAGAAGAGAGAGAGAGAGAGAGACTGTGTCAGAAGGGAGAGAGAGAGAGAGAGAGACTGTGTCAGAAGGGAGAGAGACAGAGAGAGACTGTGTCAGAAGGGAGAGAGAGAGAGAGACTGTGTCAGAAGAGAGAGAGAGAGAGAGACTGTGTCAGAAGGGAGAGAGACAGAGAGAGAGAGACTGTGTCAGAAGGGAGAGAGAGAGAGAGAGAGAGTGTGTCAGAAGGGAGAGAGACAGAGAGAGAGATTGTGTCAGAAGGGAGAGAGAGAGAGAGACTGTGTCAGAAGGGAGAGAGAGAGAGACTGTCAGAATGGAGAGAGAGACAGAGAGAAACTGTGTCAGAAGGGAGAGAGACAGAGAGAGAGATTGTGTCAGAAGGGAGAGAGAGAGAGAGACTGTCAGAATGGAGAGAGAGACAGAGAGAGAGACTGTGTCAGAATGGAGAGAGAGAGAGAGACTGTGTCAGAAGAGAGAGAGACAGAGAGAGAGACTGTGTCAGAAGGGAGAGAGAGAGAGAGAGATTGTGTCAGAAGGGAGAGAGAGAGAGAGAGTGTGTCAGAAGGGAGAGAGAGAGAGAGAGACTGTGTCAGAAGGGAGAGAGACAGAGAGAGAGACTGTGTCAGAAGGGAGAGAGACAGAGAGAGAGAGACTGTGTCAGAAGGGAGAGAGACAGAGAGAGAGACTGTGTCAGAAGGGAGAGAGAGAGAGAGAGAGACTGTGTCAGAAGGGAGAGAGAGAGAGAGGACTGTGTCAGAAGGGAGAGAGAGAGAGTGTGTCAGAAGGGAGAGAGAGAGAGAGAGTGTGTCAGAAGGGAGAGAGAGAGAGAGACTGTGTCAGAAGAGAGAGAGAGAGACTGTGTCAGAAGGGAGAGAGACAGAGAGAGACTGTGTCAGAAGGGAGAGAGAGAGAGAGAGAGAGGACTGTGTCAGAAGGGAGAGAGAGAGATAGAGAGACTGTGTCAGAAGAGAGAGACAGAGAGAGAGATTGTGTCAGAAGAGAGAGACAGAGAGAGAGAGAGAGTGTGTCAGAAGGAGAGACAGAGAGAGATTGTGTCAGAAGGGAGAGAGAGAGAGAGATTGTGTCAGAAGAGAGAGAGACAGAGAGAGAGTGTGTCAGAAGGGAGAGAGAGAGATAGAGATAGAGACTGTGTCAGAAGAGAGAGACAGAGTGTGTCAGAAGGAGAGACAGAGAGAGAGATTGTGTCAGAAGAGAGAGACAGAGAGAGAGAGTGTGTCAGAAGGGAGAGAGACAGAGAGAGAGAGTGTGTCAGAAGGGAGAGAGAGAGAGAGAGTGTGTCAGAAGGGAGAGAGACAGAGAGAGACTGTGTCAGAAGGGAGAGAGACAGAGAGAGAGACTGTGTCAGAAGAGAGAGAGAGAGAGAGACTGTGTCAGAAGGGAGAGAGAGAGAGAGAGAGACTGTGTCAGAAGAGAGAGAGACAGAGAGAGACTGTGTCAGAAGAGAGAGAGAGAGAGAGAGAGACTGTGTCAGAAGAGAGAGAGACAGAGAGAGAGTGTGTGTCAGAATGGAGAGAGAGAGAGAGAGTGTGTCAGAATGGAGAGAGAGAGAGAGAGAGTGTGTCAGAAGGGAGAGAGAGAGAGAGAGTGTGTCAGAAGGGAGAGAGAGAGAGAGTGTGTCAGAAGGGAGAGAGAGAGAGAGTGTGTCAGAAGGGAGAGAGACAGAGAGAGAGATTGTGTCAGAAGAGAGAGAGAGAGAGAGAGAGACTGTGTCAGAAGAGAGAGAGACAGAGAGAGAGTGTGTGTCAGAAGGGAGAGAGAGAGAGAGAGAGTGTGTGTCAGAATGGAGAGAGAGAGAGAGAGTGTGTCAGAATGGAGAGAGAGAGAGAGAGAGACTGTGTCAGAAGGGAGAGAGAGAGAGTGTGTCAGAAGGGAGAGAGACAGAGAGAGAGACTGTGTCAGAAGGGAGAGAGACAGAGAGAGAGACTGTGTCAGAAGAGAGAGAGACAGAGAGAGACTGTGTCAGAAGGGAGAGAGAGAAGAGAGACTGTGTCAGAAGGGAGAGAGAGAGAGAGAGAGACTGTGTCAGAAGGGAGAGAGAGAGAGAGAGAGACTGTGTCAGAAGGGAGAGAGAGAGAGAGACTGTCAGAATGGAGAGAGAGACAGAGAGAGAGTGTGTGTCAGAAGAGAGAGAGACAGAGAGAGAGAGTGTGTCAGAAGGGA